>JALMQS010000085.1:3947350-4171590 GCA_024734495.1 Forficula auricularia | reverse complement strand
GGGCAATGTCATCGGCAAATCTTAACATAGCGATCTTTTGACCTTGGATTTCTATACCTGTATCAATTTTGTCTTTGAATTCTTTAATCGCTTCTTCTATGTATAAGTTGAAAATCATGGGTGACAGCACACATCCTTGTCTTACACCTTTTTTTATTTTGGCTTCTCTTTGTTCATCACCAATATTTATAATTGCCGTCTGGTTTTGATATAGATTGTAGATTAGTCTTCTCTCCTGAATTTTATTCCCGCCTGTTTTAATATTTTAAACATAATTTCCCAATTGACGTTATCGAATGCTTTTTCTAGGTCTATGAATCCGATGTAGACAGATTCTTCCCTGATAAAAGCCCTTTCTATTATTAGTCTAAGAGAGAGAATTGCTTCTCGGGTGCCTCTGTTTCTTCTAAAGCCGAACTGGTCTTCCCCCAGATTTTCTTCAACTCTTTGTTCTATTCTTCTTTGGATTATTTTGGTTAGGATTTTGGAGGCATGTGAGGTTAGGCTAATGGTCCTGAAATTTTCACATTTATCCGCGCCTGTCTTTTGGGAAGTGTGACTATTTTGTTTTTTTCGAAATCTTTTGGGATGATTCCCAATTTATAGATTTTGCTAATTAGTTCAAAAAGTTTGTCACGTGCCTTTTCTCCAGAGTTCTTTAGATTTCAGCTTGTATATTGTCTATTCCGGGTGCTCTATTATTTTTTAGTTCCTTCAAAGCTGTCTCGAATTCTGACCTGAGTATGGGGTCTCCTAATTCGTTTTCGTCCACAGATTCTTCTTCTTCTATTGGGTTCATTGTTTTTTCTTCTCCATAGAGTTCTTCTAGGTGTTCCTTCCATCTATTTGCCTGTTCGTTTTCGTTTAGAATAATGTGGCCTCCTTTATCTCTTATGTTCTTGCTTTTTGGCTTGTCTTCTTGAAAATTTCTTTTTATTGCCCTATAGGCTACATCAACTTTTCCCAATACTAGATTTTCGTTGACTTCTTTACATTTTTCTTGAATCATTTTTTCTTTTGCTTTTCTACATTCTCTTATAACTTTCCATCTTAATTTTTTATATGTTTCTTTCCCTTCTTCGTCTTTTCTGTTCTTAAATTTTCTTCGTTCGTCAATCAGTTGCCGTATTTCGTCTGTTACCCATGGCTTTTTAATTTCGTTTTTCTTTGATTTAAGGACTTCGTTGGCTGTTTCAGTCAGGCTTGATTTCCATAGCATTCCATTCTTGTTCGATTTCTTCTTCTTTGTTATTTGTGGGTGTTTTTTCTTCCAGTTTCTTATTCATTACGTTTTCAAAAGTATGTAAGAAAACAAAAATTTCAAAAAAAAAATCTAAATTATCTATATGTTGCAATAAAAACCCGTTTTTAGTAAGAACGCGTTCTTAGTAGTTACAACGCGTTCCAGTGGTATACCTTTGTGGCAACTAGAGTTTACCAATGTTGGTTGAGTTTGGTCCAAAGGTCTAGAATCTTCATTTTTGACCTTCCGTCGCATTTTGGGTGTTATTTTCAAAATTTCTTAAACGAAAATGTCAAAAATTACATCCTCTACAATTTTGCTTCTAATTTTCGATATTTTTTAGAATAAACATCTTTGAGACGAAAGGTCAAAAATGAAGATTATAGACCTTTGAACCAAACTCAACCAACATCGGTAAATTCTAGTTTTTGCATTTTTAGACTTCTGGGGGTCCATAGATTATGTATACAAAATTTGGTTGAGTTTGCTCAAATGGCCTAGATTTTTAATTTTTAACCCCCCCCTCCTCCACCCCCCTTAATTTTGGCTTGATATGCACCAAAATCTAATCAGCTCTTAATCTCAATGGACCAAAACTACGTGTGAAATTTGGTTTCGATATTCACACTAGTTTTTGAGCTAGATAGTCCACAAAAATTTGGTAACGCAAAGACTTACGGACAGACAACCAGACAGACTAACTAACTAACTAACTAACAGACATTTTGAAAAACAATTATTATCTCGAAAAATATAATTTTTTCGATGATCACTTATTAGGGCTTTTTTGTAGACCGAAATGCCATGGTTTTGCTCAATTTTTTTAATCAAAATAGTTTCACCCGTTTTTGAGATATTTCGAAAAAAAGAAAGAAAAAAACACTTTTTTCATGCACGATTACAATACTTGACCATATCCTGTATGGTAAAGTAAAAATATAATTTCTCCAAGAGCATTTTAACTGAATATTAATATTTAAATAAATAAAAGTGAAAATAAATAAATAAAGGTGAAAAATAAATAAATAAATTAGTTTCAAAGTATATTTGACGGCTGTGCAAAACAGCCAATTGCATGCCACATAAATTCTCATAATGAATGTCAATGGCGTGAAAAAGGAAATGAACTCGGACTGTTTAATAAATTTTGTAAAGTAGAAAGGGAAAAAAGTTGCTTTGCTAAATAAAATAAAAACAAAAAACCTTTTACGAAAATATATACCTATATATTATACCTACCTACCTACATGGATAATTATACTTATACCAGGTAAAGCAGGCGCTGTATGGAAGTCACTATTCAAAAAGTTAGGGCCGCACTTTATCAACGTTTATTAACTGAGAATATCTCAAAGATTAATAATCCGGATCTTGCCGACCAAGTTTTTGGTTCAATTTTTAACCGACTTCAAAAAAGGAGGAGGTTCTCTATTCGATTGAATTTTTTTTTTTTTTTTTTGTGCCTATGTTACCTCATATCTCCGCCAATTGTCAACCGATTTTGAAAATTTTTTTGCATTGGGTCCAGTCTAGCTTCCGATTGGTCCCATTTTTTTTCGATTTTTTTTCATAGGTATTAGACCTTTTTATTAGGTTTGTATTAGACCTAACCTCTTTGTTTATGAACCGATTTCGATGGTTCTTTTTTTATCCGAAAGGGGGTGTCTTAGGGATGGTTTCATATTAATTTGGTCAAGTTCTGATGATATAATCACTATTAATAACATCACTAAAAAGAGAAAAATAAAAATTTTTAAGAAAAAATAAAAACCGACTTCAAAAAATTAAATGCAACAAATATAAAAATACACTAAACAGGTATAAAATAATTATTATCTTATTTAGTTGCAACTAAACGACGAAATATTAACACGAAATTACTTTTTGAAGTTGGTGCCAAACATATACCTTTTATGAATCGCACTCGACGGATCTTACTTAGTACGTTTGGCGGGTACGCTCGCTTATAGGTATAGTTTGTTTGGCACCGACTTTAAAAAGTAATTTCGTGTTAATATTTCCTCGTTTAGTTGTAACTAAATAAGATAATAATTATTTTATACCTTTTAGTGTATTTTTATATTTGTTGCATTTAATTTTTTGAAGTCGGTTTTTATTTTTTCTTAAAAATTTTTTTATTTATCAGGGGTGGCTCTTATCTATTGATGGAGGACATGCTATGGAGCAATTTTAACGGTTAATTTAATTATTTATAATTTTTTTATAATAAAAATAATAATAGGTTGTTAAATAGAGTGGAAAACAAAAATTATACTGGATCGTCGCTTAGAACACAAACTCTTGGATTTATAGAAATACAGCATTTTTCCATGAGAGAAAATCATCCATTTTTTCAAAAAATCGCAGTTTCTTCCTTCATAAAATGAAAACTACTCATCCTAGAAACTTGATTTGTATCTCATTCTGTAGGAAGTTTTATTGAATTGAACGTTTACTTGGAACACTTTTTTTATAAAACTCTTAGATTTATAGATATCCAGCATTTTCCGGACAGGATATGATCCGAATCCTCAAAAGTGTCGTGGAAAATGCTGCATATCTATAAATCTAAGAGTTTTATTAAAAAAAGTGTTCCAAGTAAACGTTCAAGTCAATAAAATCTCCTAGAGAATAAGACAGAAATCAAGTTTCTAGGATGAATGGTTTTCATTTTAGGAATGAAAAACTGCGATTTTTTGAAAAATGGATCATTTCCTGTCACGGAAAATTACCAGATTTTAAATATCTCTTTCTCTCTAACTAGTTTATTAAATTTATATAAATACTTCTTGAAATATTATTTAATTAAATTTTTGGAAAATATTTTTAGAGTTAAGCTTCTTTATATCAGTGGCATATAGCTAGAAATTTTGGGTCCTAATAGCTAATGTGGACCAAGGTCCACAGTCAAATAATACAAAAAAAAAAGATTTTTAAAAATATAAAAAAATGCTCCTTTTATATTTACTCTCTATTATAGGTACGAGTATATTATAAAAAAAAAAAAAAACTGACTTCAAATAAAATAATAAGAACTCAAAAATCAAGTAAAAATGCACTAAAATTATAGTTATAATCTAATATTTTTTATTTAACATTGATGGCGAAAAGGACCTCCTTAATAAAGTTGCTTTTGAATACATTGGACAACGTTTCGATTCTAAATTGACGAATAGCACTATTTATAAATTTCATAAGGGCTAATATCTTATATTTTGTGAACAAGTAAATATAAAAAATAAAATAATTATCTATTTTAGTTACAACTAAACGACGAAATATTAATCACTTTTTGAAGTCGGTGCCAAAATATACATTTTATGAATCGAACTCGACGGATCTGACTTAGCACGTTTGGCGGGTACGCTCGCTTATATAGTTTGTTTAGCATCGACTTGAAAAAGTGATTTCATGTAAAAATTTTGTCATTTAATTGTAACTAAATTAAATTAGATAATTATTTTATACCTTTTAGTGCATTTTATTTTATTTTTGAGTTCTTATTATTTTATTTGTTGCGTTTAATTTTTTTGAAGTCGATTTTTATCAGAACTTGACCAAAATAAATGAGACACCCCTAAGATACCCGCTTTCTTATGAATGTTTGATTAAATTTGATTCCTTTGACAAATAATAAAGAAAAAAGAAGAAAACTCATAATGATCATATTACATAATTATCAAATTCATTAAATATTTGAAATTCCTAAATTGTATATTATTAAAAATTGAAAAATAATGAAAAATATATAGGTAGGGGAAACTTTGCCATTAGTAAATAGAAACCATTTCGATTTTCACTTGCACTTGCCACTCTACTAATACTAACCACTTATATTGTGTGATTACACGACACAGAATTAATGAGTGGTTAGTACTAATACCTAGTACTAAGCCCGTGTAAACTAGTCTTTAGGTAATTGATCTATATACTATAAGTATAGACAATGTATATCTGGCGGAATAATGATATGTTTATATTGATAGTCTTTTGAATTTCTTTTGACGGAAATTAACAATACGCTACATTATGGAATCTTTCATAAAATATGGTAGACGTGTAGGTAGGTAGCTAAAGAAGAGAGAAAAATAATGACCGAGTGGACAGGTATTGAGAAAAGATTCAACAACTCTTGAAAATTGCATCACGTGCAAGTGGCTGCCTGTAAGTCGAGAAGAGGATCTTGACTCTCCACTCATCACACACACTCATTGTGGAGAGATTGACTTTGAAACGGGTAAGCCAGATGAGTGAGTGGCTCATTAAAACCAGACTTACTAACAATTAATCTATCTACTCTCCTTTTATTAAACGAGCAAAAATTGTATATTTATATAATAATAAAACTAGAGCACCTAGAACCAACACCTAACTCCTTAATAGTTAATGTATATTTATATATTTGTATATTGAAGGAGACAATAAAAGAGTGTGTCTTCTGCTGGAATTATAAATTTTATTTATTTATAACGAGACTATAGTTTCGAGGGCTTTGCCCTCTTCATCAGTCTATTACAATGTATTCACAGGAATTAATTTATGAATGAAAGTTTTACATTTTTCATGTGTTAAGGTTATAAAAAAAAAAAAAAATAAAAAAAAATAAAAAAAATTAATAGACTGATGAAGAGGGCAAAGCCCTCGAAACTATAGTCTCGTTATAAATAAA
The DNA here is from genome assembly GCA_024734495.1 of Forficula auricularia. Taxonomy (NCBI): domain Eukaryota; kingdom Metazoa; phylum Arthropoda; class Insecta; order Dermaptera; family Forficulidae; genus Forficula; species Forficula auricularia. The sequence continues at coordinate 4,165,678 of JALMQS010000085.1, read as the reverse complement.
TAAAATTTATAATTCCAGCAGAAGACACACTCTTTTATTGTCTCCTTCAATATATAAAAATTCTGCTACTCTCGGCAAAAACTTTCAATTTTATATATTTGTATGTTTTTTTTTATTTTGAAAATGGCTCTAACAATTTTGATGAAACCAACTCTATTAACAAGTTTTGAGGATGAGAAAGCGTTCCGGCTAGGTCTGGACCTCGTCAAAATTCATCTTAATTGACTTTTTATTAATTAAAGTAATTATTGACAGATGAAAATATCAATAAAAATGTTTCTTTATATTTTTTCAATTATCTTTTATTATTAATTTGTTTTTTTAATTGTAAAACCCAGTAATATTATATAACAAATATCATTATATATTAAAATTAGGAAATTTTAAATGGCCATTTAGCCATAATTATTATTAATTATATAGTGAAATTTCTATAGTGTTCTATCTCTTCGGCTTTTAAAGTTTTAGCATTCAACTTTGGAATATACTATGTTAATTGATGAAATATCTCGAAATTGTTTTTTCATTTTTTTCAAAATTTGACCTGATCTCTGGACTATGTCCTCTTGCTCTAACTCTGATCACCTTCCGAATCTCATGAAGCCTTATTGAGGATTAAAAATTGTAGACCTCAATCCACTAGAAAGTACCTACACATAGGTATCAATAGAAAATGTTCCACTTTTTTCGCGGGTGGATTCCATTCACACATATTTTTTTTTATTTAATTCTTAATTTCAAATAAAAATCGACTTTTTTAACTGAATTTTAAATTAAAAATAATATTAATATATAGCTTTTAACCGAAGCAAAAAGTTACCGAGCATCGCTCGGTGATCCAGGTACTTATAATTTATACAACAAAAATTTACATAATGTTATCAAGTGAATGTGGCCATATCCACATGATTTTACCATACACCTGGCCACTCTCTTATATTTAATAAAATAGTTTATAAGAATTTACGAAAGAAACCTCCATCATCTTAATTTTGGACCCATTATTTCTTGAAATATTATTATATGTATAGAATCGGTTTCTCGAAAACGGCTATAATGATTTGGATGAAATTCACTGGTTATGGGGTTTTTGTGTTGACAATTCGATCTGTCACGGTCTCATCTTCGTCTAAGTTGTTTTTGAAGGGTTTTTTGTTAATTGAAATCACAGGTGGTTGTTTGAATAAAAATTTATAATTACATTTTTTCAATTTCCTTTTAATTACTAATTGGTTTTATTTGCAACGAAATTTTCTCTGGAGAGAGACCGACTGGTAGAACTTTTAATTGAATGTAATGGAAGGCAACCCAGGGTAGTGAGGAAGGAAAAAATTAACACATATCCAAATAACGTGTAATTTATTGGATTCTTTCCTCCTTTCCCTTCAAACCGCACGTTTCGGAGGATTCTTCCCTCCTTCTTCAGGGTTTCAAGGGTCAATGAAGGAAACAAATAAAATGCTTCCTTCCCTCTCCACAGCAGTGTTTAAAACTTTTTTCTTCCTTAGCAAAGGCATAGAAAAAAAAATTTCTAAGAAAAATAATTAAGAAAAGGAGGGGGGGGAATTGTTTTTCTATGCCTTTGCTAAGGAAGAAAAAAGTTTTAATCACTGCTGTGGAGAGAGGAAGGAAGCATTTTATTTGTTTCCTTCATTGACCCCATGAAACCCTGAAGAAGGAGAGAAGAATCCTCCAAAACGTCGGTTTGAAAGGAAAGGAGGAAGGACTCCAATAAATTACACATTATTTTATATGTGTTAATTTTTTCTTTCCTCATTACCCCTGAGCTGCCTTCCATTATATTAAAAAAATTAATTGGTTTTTTTATTTTAAATTCCACTAATAGATCATTATAAATATTATTATATATTAGAATTTGCCAATTTAATTAATTAAAGGTATTTTTCTATAAAGTAATTTATTAGAATATCAATTTAATTCTCTTAAAAAATCCATTAATTCGAAGGATCGTACCTCCTTCTTCGGGATTTAAAAGGGTCGACGAAAGAACCTCCGTGTATATTAATATTATTTTTAATTGCAATCACATCCAAAACTTAATGGCCAGTCTTGATGATGGCCATAGCGGGTGTAAATGTCAGTAAAAATAAAAATTAAGTTTTATTTCAATTTTATTTTATTTTGGCTGCGATTAAAAATCGACCTTTTTAACTGAATAAAATAAAAAATAATATCAATATATCGCATTTAACTTAATCAAAAAATTACCGATCATCTCACGGTGTTCCTGGTACTATATATTATACCTACTATATATTATGTTTATTCTCATCAGAGAACAACCTTGTTGATTTCTTATTATGGAAAAATAATTGCTTTAAAAGGGTATGATAAAGAAACTATAATAAACAATTTAAAAACCAATTAATAAATTATTTCAAGATATTTTTGTATCTCGTTATTTAGAAAATTCTTACTTGCTGATTCCTGTTCAATTTCAAAGAATTATGGGACGATTTTAAAAACAATTATTCCCTAAATATAGGAGGGCGTTGATAATAATTAGTGATGCCTTTTCACCCTCAGGGCACGGGAACCGAAATACTCTGTGTCGTAGTGTCGTCTATTTTAAACGACCCCTAATTTATTGAATGACTTGAAGGAAAAGTAGGGGCAGGGAGTGTCTTTTACGAGGTAGACTGCCTGTCGCCTGTGGGGGTGTTTCCCACAGTCTGTTTTCGACTCAAAGTCACGTCGGAATCCCGAAAACAACAGCCGGAAACACTTAAGAAATATACAACTAGTACCTTTTCGAATATTAACATTAACCCAAAGGTATATAGTCTCAAAGTCATGAGAAAATTTCGCAAAGAAATAAATAAAAAAAAGAAAAAGTGTCATAAAAAAAATGTTAGGTACTCAAAAAGCTATTCGAGTTATCAGGTGTGTGTAGGGTCCTGAGAAAGAGAGAGTTTGTGCTCCTTGGCTTGACTTTATCGATACGGAAAATGGGTGGAAAAATATTAAAGCACGATCCAAGATAAGACACGGTAGGAAAATTAAATAAAACAACAGAGTGCGTTGATAACTGATAAGGAAACTCTCAGCAATCTCATCTCTTGTTTTTAAAACTGATCGATGCAAATTAAACAATCAATTGGATTAAATTAGCGGGTCGGACTCGCATCTTATATTTTCCAAAATACTTGAGATAATTTTAAATTTAGGGAACGAAGAGAAGATTATTTTTATTACAGACAAAAGGATCAGCCGGGACTTGAGATAATTATTCAATTTTTAAAGTTTTTCTTTTAGGAGATAGACTGATATATTAATATCTCAGGATTTGGATGAAGGCAGACCGGAAATAAACAAGAAAATTGTATACAGGGTGGGGCATAAAGATCTACCACATTTTGAAGAGGTATAAAAAAATGAAAAAATTTAACTAGAAAAAAAGTGAATATATTTTTAAAAAGAACATAAAATATATTTTTTTAATATGTTTTAAACATTATCAGACAAAAAAAAAAGGGGGGGGGGGTCAAAAATGAAAATTCTAGCCCTTTCGACCAAACTCAACCAAATTTTGTATACATATTCTGTGGGCTCCAAAAAGGCTAGAAATGCAACAACTAACCACCTAAGTAGTTTTTTCATTTTTAGACTTCTGGGGAGTCCACTGATTATGTATACAAAATTTGGTCGAGTTTGCTCAAATGGCCTATATTTTTAATGTTTAATCCCTTCTCCACCACCCTTAATTTTGCGTCGATATGCACCAAAATCTAATCAGCTCTTAATCTCAATGTACCAAAACTACGTGCGAAATTTGGTTTTGATATTCACACTAATTTTTGAGGTAGCTCGTCCACAAAAATTTGGTAACGCACAGACTAACAGAATAACACTCTAAAGGACATTTTGACAAAACAATTATTATCTCGAAAAATATAATTTTTCGATGTTCACTTATTAGGGCTTTTGTGTAGACCGAAATGCCATGATTGCGCTCAATTTTTTAATCAAACTAATTTCAGCCATTTTTGAGGTATTTCGAAAAAAGAACCAAAAAACACTTTCATGCACGATTACAATACTTGACCATACCCTGTATGGTGAAAGTAAAAATCGGCTAAGTGCAATCAAATACTTTTGCCAAAACATATTTTAGTTCATCATTCACAATTAATTTTTTTATTCAATTTATAAATTTTAATTGAAAGTCAGACGCCGAGATACCTACATGTAAACTAATTGTACTTTCAACCTCATAAAGTCAAAGTATCAAACTAGAACTCAAAAATAAAGTCGAATTAAGTTTATTAGAATTCCCAAGATTCATTTCCGGGGATGTTATTGCAATAATAATTCACTTATTCTAAGAGAAATGTAAGTAAAAATCACGTTTCAAGATAAAGCACGAGTAGGAAAATTAAATAAAACAACTATTAACTGATAAGAATACTTGTTTGGAACTCGCCTAAGAAGTGAGCAAGTCAAACAAACAATCACTCATATTAAAAAACCGAGAAAGGGATTGAATGAAATGAATAGTGTCATAAATTGTCCAACTTTGTATTTCCATGTAACATCTGTTTCAGATCATAATCAAGATGGAATAGTCGCGCGTGCCACACGAACATCTTTGTTGCCTTTGCAGACAAAATTATAAACAGATGTCACACTTTACACTAGAACCTAACTAATAAAGCAATAATATAACAATAATATCGTAAAAAAGAATAATAAAATTCAAGTACTGGCGCTTACCACATAAAAGGACATTTCCACTATAAGCCAAGCTAACTATCTTAAACTATTAAGAGCCTGGATTAAACTACTAGGTAGGTTTCATATAAATAAAACAAATATATTTTATGAGGTTTATCTCGATATTTATTTTGGGTTATCAATGCATCATCAGGAGATACAAGAAGTACAGTGGCGGCGCTAGGGGTGGGCACGGTTGGGCGAGCGCCCAACTCAAATTGTTCAATTCAGTATTGAGTTCTTTCACTTCGTCTTCAATAAAGAAAAATACCTCTAATTAATTAAATTTCCTAATTTTAATATCGGTAATCATATCAGCCGTTAAAAAAAAACAATCAAATATAATATTATATTTATATATAAGAATTGCTTATTTAATATAATAAGATTTAATTTTAAAAATATGTAGGAATCGTTTTTGAGAAAAAAAAATTAAAACTAGTCCACCTTCAAATAAAAGGGTTCAAGGGCCTTTTACAGCGAAAAATTCTGAATATTTATTATATCTTGTACAGATAGAAAAAACGAGGGGTGAACCGATACCTCAAAATCGTGTACACCTACTTCCACTTCCCTTTCATTTTCAAGTAGAAGACAATAGATTATCTAATGAATTCCAAAAGTAATTTCAAATAATTCCAAAGACGGTGTACACCTAATTCCAATCCCGGTTCACCCCTCGAAAAAATGTATTAAAAAAGAAAAATAATTTTTGATAACACAGGAGTTTTTAAAGGGTGTTTCTACAAATAAAATAAATTTTTTGATAAATTCTCGAAAAACACACTCAATCTAATATATTTTTGTTATTTGATGAGTTAACATAACATAAGGGTGTTCTTTTTTTCGTCCAGGAAAGCGCCTTCTTGTTGCTTGCTCTGCCATCTGTTAATTATTTCGGTGTCTTGTCTTGTTTTCTGAGTACCTTTCTCTTTTATCTAATTGTCATCCACCTTTCAGCTCATCGACATACAAAAGATTTCGGAAAACCCTAAATCCCTAAAATTTCCCACTTTTACACAATGGATTGGAAAGTGGCTTTTATTATTGTAGTATTTCTTAATATTTGAAATCATGTTTAGAAGGAGATATATAATTATTGAAAATTAATAGTAGATTAATTATCGATTTATTCAATGAATAGGTGCATTCGTGAATAGGGATGGCAAATTATTTCTTAATATATCGATATATTTTTATTAATTTGTTAATTAATTAATTTTGTTTGGATGGTAAAAACTTCCAAATTAACAATTTTAGAGTCATGATTATTCACGTATTTGCAAACTACGATTCCTGAAAGCAATAAAGATCTATTATCTATTGATTTTGTTGAGGCAGAATGGTGTAGGTTCTTGATGAAACATATTAAATAAAATAAAGAAATTTCAAAATATAAAATACTAGGTAGGTTTCACATAAATAAATGATCAGATGCTTATTTAGCACGACTCTATATATATTTCGGGGTATAAGCCCACCTTCAGACTTCAGAGTGTCCTTTGTGAATTTCTGAAAATGGGCTTATACCCCGAATATATATAGAGTCGTGCTAAATAAGCATCTGATCATTTATTTATGTGAAACCTACCTAGTATTTTATATTTTAAAATTTTTTAAAAAGTTTCTAAAAAAGTTTTCAAGAATTTTCTCTAATTTATTATCTATTGGTGTTTGACTGATACACCGAGCACAGAAACATACAAAAAATGTGCCAGTGTTCCCAGATCGAATCTGAAAGAAACAGTAGAAAATCGTTAAATTTAGCATTAGAATGATAAACACACATCAGAAGACTTATTAATAATTTTTCATGGTTTTGAATACCTATTAAAAAATTTTAGATAGTAAAAAAGTTCATATTAAAAATAAAAACTAACCTTTATCTTAAAAAAGGTGATATAAATTACAAAGAGAAACAAAGAGGTTGTCCTCTGCTTGATGCAAATAAACATACACACATATATATCGAAATTATATATCTGTATATATATTATTTATTTGTTTGAGACTATAGTTCTCGAAGACCTCATCATCAGTCTTTTTTAATTATAAATATATTTTCCATGAATAATAATATTCAAAATTTTCGATCTTACTAGCTGGGAGCCAGTTAAAATTTATAAAAATAGAATTTTAACTGGCTTCCAGCTAAGTAAAGTTCGAAAATTTTGATTATCCATACGGTATTGACCCCATGGAAAATAATATTTATAATTAAAAAAAGACTGATGACGAAGATCAAGTCTTCGAAACTATAGTCTCAAACAAATAAATAATAAAATTATTGGATAAAAAATACTTGGTATGTTTCAATAATTAAGATATAAAAATAAAACGAATTTATTTTTGGACAGACTTTAATCTCGAAATATATATTTCGGGTGGCTAACCCATCTTCAGGAGCAACAGAAAGTAACTTATTTATCGAGATTAAAGTCTCTCAAAAAATAAATTCATTTTATTTTTATATCTTAATGTGAAACCTACCAAGTATTTTTTATTTAATAATTTTTAAAAATGTTTCTACCAAGTACCAACACCAAATTCCTTAAAAACAATCAAATAAATAATATATATACTGATATATAATTTCGATATATATGTGTGTATGTTTATTTGCATCAAGCAGAGGACAACCTTTTTGTTTCTCTTTGTGAATCAACAACTCTGCTACTCTCGGCAAAACAAAAACTTTTCAATTAAATGATATAAATTTAAAAAAAAAAAAACTAAATTCGAGCAAAATAAAATAAAATATAATATAATCCAATTTATTATGATGAAGCGGAAGATGAAAATGAAGAAGAGTACGATGTGGAACAATTTATTATGATGAATTTATTTAAAATAATCTTAAAATTAAAATAATAAAATAATTTATAAGTATTTATGAAAGGATCCTCCCTCTTAATTTTGTGCTTATTCAAGGGGTGGGGGGGGGGGGTTCTAGGTGTGCAGGCCATCCATCAGCCACCCTTTTGGTGTCGAGGGGTGAATCGAATGTTGTTTGACGGGTGTGCCTGAGCCAGCCAGGGTTCTGTCGATTCGTCATTGGGAAGCAAAGGTACAGTAGAACGTGCCTGATGGCGTGTCATAAAGCTGATGGTGAACCCGCGGGGGCAAACTCTCCGCAGAGCCATTGACCAAACACGCACGGGAAATCGAGACGACCGACAGACAGACAGATAGATCATCCCCCACCGCCTCCATTTCTGAATGAATGGGGGGCAGCAGCAAAGGCAAAAAATACAACCCATAGCCACACGCTCACGGCTAATTTGTCACCCAAAACAAACGTCAAACCGAAAAAACGTGACTTTACCCAATTGGATTACATTTTCCACCTTTGCCATTGAATACAACCTGATATAATAAACATTTTATTAGTGGTCTTAGGGAAACTGAGAAGCCCCCGCCCGCCATTCTATAGACAACGAAAAAACAAAAGCAAAAACGTGACTTTAATAATGGGGAAATATCAACGAGAAAACTTTTAGAAATTCAACACTACCTATACATTTTTTTTCATAATAAAGGTGTAAGATTAATTTTAGAGAATTTTAGAAGAATAGAAATATAGCTCTATGTTGCCTCATTCACCACCACTGACTGGTCCTCGAAAAGGCTTTAAATATCCTTGTAAAATAGTCATATATTAATTAAGGAGGTCCTTTCGCCGCAAAATATTAGATTTTTATTTATTTATTTATTTATTTATTGTCATCGAGTAACAAACCCCATTTAGATAGCACATCACTAAAGTGCTAGTAGTGTTAGTGAGGGAGACGAGTTTTAGCCGGAAGAAATTTTATATACTAGCCAGGCTCGAACTCGGGCCTCCCGCTTTAACACCGTCATCAACGATGCTGAGTTAAAATATATATATTGGTGGGTTTTAAATTAAGCCAGCGCCTTAGCCACCTCGGCCAACCCGACTCCCAAAATATTAGATTATAACTATAACTTAATTTTTTATAGTGAAAGCAAAGATTTAAGTATCTTTTTGAGTGTCTTTTTTTGAAAAAAAGATGGAAATTATTTCAAAAATCAACCCAGAACTATAATAATATTAATAAATTCATTTATCAATTTTTTATATACGTGTAGTCCGGTTGTATGTCGCAAAGTAAATGTCTTTTTACCACTAACGCTAGGCAGATGTTGGAGCCACTGGGATGGCCAATCAGATGATAGGCACATTCAGTGGCTGTCATACTGATTGGCCATCCCAGTGGCTCCATTTACCATCTACCTTGGTTAGTGGTAAAAAGCATTTACTTTGCGACATACAACCGGCCCTAAGTCTCTCTCTATGCTTTGGTAAAGTTTCAATCACACATTACAGTGAAAATTTGTGAAAATAAAATTTTTTAAATGTAAACATTTTCTCAGAGTCTTATGGAAAATTAAGATCTTGACACTTTCTCTTGGATTATATTACTATTAGTTGAATAGATAAAGTTAAAAAAAACTAAAAATTAGCTTTTTGAAACATGCAAGTTTCGTTTTTTGTAATAAAATATATCATTGACCGGGAACTGAAATATTTATTTTAAAAAATCACATAAAATTTTCTACTAAACTGGATTAAAATGGAGTCAAAACATTTGGCAACGTTGCATAAGCGCGTGGTTCAAATGATTGAATACACTCAATGTGGTAATTTTCACTATATAGGAATATTGAATTAATATAAATAATTGGAAAAAACTAATGAATAAATTATAATACTAACATGATGTAAACATAAACAGTAGAAATACAACGCATTTCCAAATCATACAAGACTTATGATAATAACTGCTGATAAGCTGATTTTAAGAAATTAACTTTTTAATTTAATTATTTTTTATATACTTAATTTTATTTTAATGAAAATGATGAGAGAAGGAGTTACACCAAAAAGGTGCAACTCCTAAAGGCCTGGGTTGGCCCCTCCATCGTGAAAAGAAGAAGAAAGAATTTTATGGGCTGGGCGGGGGGTCGAAGGTATCTGTGGATACAGGTCTTAAATAGGTGAAGGTTATAAGTCGCGGAGAAGATGGTGGCAGGGAGCGAGTTCCAGTCTCTGGAGGTCATAGGGATAAAAGAGTTGGCGAAAGCGCTTGTTCGATTTTTATCCAATTTGACAGCGAAGGGGTGCTGAGCGTTCGAAAACCGCGTGTTTCTCGTAAAGAGGGCTTTAGGGGGGATAATTGATTTCAGCCCGACTGAACAGACACCGTGATAGTATCTGTAGTACCTACAAGGAAAGGGCAGAAACGGTTCTTCGGTGAGCCAGGGAGTCGAGTGAGTTGGTTAGAGCCGGGTCTCCTATTAGTTTAATTTCTCGCTTCTGAATCGCATCCAGTGTAGCAAGAGAATGATTGGAGACATCCCTCCACAGATGAGAGCCATATTTGAGACAGGGACGAATTTGAGCCTTATACAGTATAAGTTGACTGGGAGTACAACAGCGTCTAGACCTAAATAGGAGACCAAGCTTGCGCGCTGCAGCTTTAGCAGTAGTTGAGATATGGTCATTCCATGAAAGGTCGGACCCTAGAGTTACGCCTAGCATTAAAATGTTATCACTAAATTCTAGTGAGTTTGAGTCGAATGATATGTTTGGGATGTTTCTGTCGATGCGCCTAGAAATAAGGCAACACTGAGTTTTCACTGCATTGAAGTTAACTAAGTTTTGGGATCCCCAGTTTTTAAATCTGCCTAAGTCTAAATTTATTGAGGAGGCAATGTCTGCACGGTTTTTATGCGATGCAGGGGCGTTATGTAGGGCGCTGTCATCTGCGTAGCAATGTACCAGGAGGGCAAGTTTAGAAGGTCGTTGATATAGATAAGAAAGAGCGTTGGGGAGATAACCGATCCCTGAGGAACATTTGAAACATTTACGACTTTCATATTATTTATTTTTTAATTCTATTATTTTTCATTTGGATTTTAACTTATTTTATTAAATATTAGATAATACACTTCTTTTGACTCAACTGGAGCGAGAGGACTTCCTTATAAAAGGAAATTGAAAGAATTTAATTATACATTTTTATTGACACTCCCATCTCTAAATAATTAATTTAATTAAGAAAAAATAATCAAATTAAAGTTTTACCGAAATTGAGACCCCGACTGATCAAATTTTCACCCCCCCCCTAACCCGTGAATTTGATTCAAATCGTTAGAGCTGTTTTCGCGAACCCGGCTCTATAGAAATATGCGAGGGGCGATCCGCGATTGGAAGTAGGTGTATAGACCTTTGGAAGTATTTTGGAAGTACTTGGAAATATTTGAAAGTACTTGGGAATATTTGGAAGTACAAGTGGAATTAGGTGTACAGCATATTAGGTCACGGTTCACCCTCGGAAATATGTATATAGTATAGGTACCATAATATATACAAAATAATTAAATTTGGATAAACTAGCCCTCTTCCTCGATTTAGGTCATGTTTATTATCATCAAGGAGAGGACACCTTCTTTGATTTACTCTTAAAAATCAACAACTCAATCTTTTATTTCAAATTTTATACTCTTTATTATTTTATGTTAATTTTATAAGTAATTTTATTAATTCAGGTTAAGTGAAAAAAAGTCATATTATGTCCACAAAGCATGTTATATTAAATGTAGTTTTGTATTGAACCTATTGGAGTGGTCTAAGTCCCCGACAACCCTAATCCGTTGTTAGCCATTGTGAAAATTCGACTTGAAACGAATATACACAGGTAGTGCTTCTTCTTTTAACCAAAAATGTCTAGATGTTTTCAGAAATTTCTCTGCTTGTTAATACTTCCCACAAAATAACAAGAATTAAGATGATGGAAATCCCAGCTTTTCTTTCAATTTTTGCAACAACAAAAACTTTTTATTTTGAGATTGGATTCGAAAATAGAAGATCTGGTTTTTCCCAAAAACCCTTTAATGGACTGGGGAAAATGGCCTCTGCTTAAAACAAAATTAGAGGGAAATGTGAAAACTTTTCAAGACTCTGTACGCTTTCACTAATAAGTATAAGTAGAATAAAATTAAAATAAAACTTAATTTTTTTTTTTTACCAACGTTTTGACCCGCTATGGCCATCATCAAGACTTATCACTGGCCACAAAGTTTTGAATGTAATTGCAATTAAAAATAATATTAATTTACACGGAATTTCTTTCGTTGACCCTTTTAAATCCTGAAGAAGGAGGTACGATCCTTCGAATTGTTGGATTTTTTAATAGAATGAAATTGATATTCTAATAATTTTATAGCAAAAAACCTTTAATTAATTAATTAAATTTCCTATTTTTTTTATATAAATTTTATTAAACCAATTATTTCATATGAATTAAAGTATACATTGTATTTGAGCTTCGACTCCGGAGATTACTTCTCCACCATCGACTGTCCTTGATCATCTTTTTAGTCCTTGTTTTTAATAAGAGGAAAAAACTAATTAAATAAAAAAACCTCTTTTACCATCGACTGTCCTTGATCATCTTTTTAGTCATTGTTTTTAATAAGAGGAAAAAACTAATTAAATAAAAAAAAACCTCTTTTCCGATAATTATTCTAATTCCATTATTCTCCTCCGTTCGATATCCTCTTTCCACCAATTTCCTAATTTATAATAAATAATAATAAAATAATAGTAATAGTAATTAACTATTAGTGGGATATAGAATTTATAAACTAATTCATTATTAAAAGAAAATTGAAGAAAGTTCAGACGAGTTTTAGTCGAATCAAAATTCTCACTGAGAAACTATTAAAATAGAAATAATACAAAAAATGAATAAATAAAGAGGATTCGAGCATCTTTGGACTAATCCATTTCTTAGTACTCTCAATATATAACATAGGAAATAACTAAGAGTGCTCTAGACAAGGCATAGCTTGCTTATGCCAATAGAATTAGGAGAAATTCATGATTTTCTTTTAGGACAGGCTGATTCATTGTGGAAAATGGTTCATTTCCATCTCAGGGATTGTGAAGTTTAAGTCACAAGATTTAATTTCTGACTCCTACCCTCACTCACACAAAGCAGTATCCGTTTGGGGGCGTAGGACCTAAAATATATATTTTTTTTAAATCTGATGTTAAATTTGAAAAATAACTGAAAATTACTATGAAATTTGCAAGAAAAGGCGAAGATTAAAATAAAAAGTTTTTGCTTATAGGTATAGGCAATTTTAATTAAACATATATAAGATTAAAGAGTTATTGGAGACGGACTGATAAGTGAATTGAGTGGGGTATCGATGAGTCCAAAATTCAAAAAAGAAGATAATTGTTGTTAGAGTTAAAGAAGATAATTTAAAATATCATTTTATTCATAAACCGACGTTTCGGATGCTTATTCGCCCCTTCTTCATGGAATTAAAAAGTCAGTCAAAACCCTGAAGAAGGAGGAATAAGCCTCCAAAACGTCTGTTTATGAATAAAATGATATTTTAAATTATCTTCTTTAACTCTAACAACAATTATGTTCTTTTTAACCGACTTCAAATAAGGAGGAGGTTCTCAATTCGACTGAATTTTTTTTTCTATGTTACCTGATATCTTTGCCAATTGTGAACCGATTTTGATGATTTATTTTGCATTGAGTTCAGTCTAGTTTCCCATTGGTAGGTTGATATAAATTTCATTGGTATTGGACCTTTTTTGTTATATTTGTTCGGGCATAACTTCTTTGTTTATGAACCGATTTTAATAATTCTTTCTGCGTTTGGATCATTATAGTCCCAAGATAGTCAAGATACCTATTTATTTATTTATTTTATATATCTTCAGCGTGAACTTTTTGCCACGTGGACCGATTTCGATGATTCTTTTTTATTGGAAAGGGGTACCTTAGGGGTGGTCCCATATTAATTTGGTCAAGTTCTGATGATATGGTCAATGACGAAATAACGTAAATCTCCAATTCTTATGAGGAAATAATAGAAATTATAATAAATAAAATCTTTTATATAAAAAATCTTCAAACATTCATTTAAAACCTGAAAACGTTTTGAGAGAATTTCTATATTTATGAATTGAATTTTATTATCATTTTGTGATTCATTCGCCCGACGCTTTCTCTTAAGAGATGCATGCAAGGTATTATATTAAGTCACTATTAATAACATCACTAAAAAGAGAAAAATAATAATAATTTTTATAAAAAAAAAAATAAAACCGACTTCAAAAAAATTAAATGCAGCAAATAAAATAATAAGAACTCAAAAATCAAATAAAATGCACTAAAAGGTATAAAATAATTATCTAATTTAGTTAAAACTAAACAACGTAATATTAACATGAAATCACTTTTTGAAGTCGGTGCTAAACAAACTATATAAGCGAGCTTAGGATAATAAGTCGCATGGATAATTTATATACAATCGAGGACTGAAAGACTTAATTTATTAGGGGTAAAAATATTATCAATCTTGATTTTAAATTAATTTGAATTATTCATGGTCAATTTTTGATTTTAACTAACGACGGCCAAAACTAGGCAGATGCTGGAAACGGCCGAGATGAAGACCCTCAGAAGAATCCTTGATCTATCGCTGTTTGATAAACAAAGAAGTGAAGGCATCAGGGAAAAATGTGGAATTCGAGATCGATGACTGGATCAAATGTAGAAGAGAAAATTGGTACACACACAGTGGAAAGAATGAGCGAAGACCGAATTCTCAAGAAAATTTTAACGAATAAACCAGCAGGCAAGAGAAGCAGAGGTCGACATAAAAACGCTGGCACGACGAGCTAGAATAAACAGATCATAGGTCTATTAAAATGAAGAAGAAGAAGAAGAAGAGGCTAACGAAAAGATACATTCTAACTAGAATAATAAGAAATTTTATAGATAGTACCTGGAACACTGATCGGTAATTTTTTGATTCAGTTAAAAGCGATATATTAATATTTTTTTAATTTTAAATTTAGTTAAAAAGGTCGATTTTTAATCCCAGCCAAAATAAAATAAAATTAAAATAAAAAATTAATTTTTATTTTTAGCAACGTTTACACCCGCTATGGCCATCAACAAGACGTATCACTGGCCACAAAGTTTTGAATGTAATTGCAATTAAAAATAATATTAATATGTGCACGGAGGTTCTTTCGTTGACCCTTTTAAATCCTGAAGAAAGAGGCACGATCCTTCGAATTGTCGGATTTTTCAAGAGAATAAAATTGATATTCTAATAAATTATTTTATATAAAAATACATTTAATTAATTAAATTGGCAAATTCTAATATATAATAATATTTGTAATGATCTATTAGTGGAATTTAAAATAAAAAAACCAATTAATTTTATTAAAAGAAAATTGAAAAAATGTAATTATAAATTTTTATTCAAACAACCACCTGTGAATAATTATTTCAATTAACCAAAAACCCATCAAAAACAACCTAGCCGAAGATGAGACCGTGACAGTTCGAATTGTCAACACAAAAACCCCTAACCCGTGAATTTTATCCAAATCGTTAGAGTCGTTTTCGAGAAACCGATTCTATATATAGGTAGGTATATACAATAATTGCTCGTTTAATATAATAAGATAAGAGATGTATATCTCTTTCAAGTCTGCAGGTTAATGGATCATGGATTCGTCAAACTTTGAAAAGGTTAGCTGAATACTTATACTTGTATAAAAATGACGTTTTTGTTCTAGGATGATTGTTCTATTTTTTGAAAACCAACCGCTTTGTTTGCAGGTGGGAAAATTTTTTCCCACTTTTCGAACCCGATACAGTTAGCTCACCTATAAACATAAAATATTCACTCATATTTTACCTGTCTTTGTGAGTGTGTGGTGCTAATAGAGAGGGAGGCTCGCCCTATTCATTCATAAAACTAAAACTACACCTGATCGTGGGTGGGGTGTAGTACTCGGGTGCTCTGCCCTGGCCAATGGCTGGCCGTCGATAACGGCGCTGCAGAAAGGGATGCATTTATGACAATGCCGAAAGGAAGAGTAAGTGAATTTGGCATCGATTCCCACGCTTGTCAGGTTGACTGACCATGCTGGCTGGCTGGTCGTGGACCATCCTGGCCATTCCGTGACAGTCTGCTCGGTGAACAATTTGCAAGGGGATGACGATGACCAACTTCTCAGCGTTCGACAGTCAGTTATCTACTCTTATTAAATGTTCAATTAAAGTGGAAAAAAGTTCGAAGAAATATAGGATACATAAACATGAAGAGGTAAGTTTATTTATTTATTTAAATGTATAGGGAATTAGTACCTACCTGGAACACTGAGCGTTGCTCGGTAATTTTTTGCTTCAGTTAAAATCGATATATAAATATTATTTTTAATTTTAAATTCAGGAAAAAAAAGTCGATTTTTATTCGCAGCCAAAATAAAATAAAATTTAATTTATATTTTTGGCAACGTTTCCAGCCGCTATAGCCACCAAGACATATCACTGGGCATCAAAATTTTGAATTTAATTGCAATATTAATATACACTACGGTGCAAAAAAATCGAGCCACGAATAATAGATATTAAAAAGCAAATTATTTTTAAAATTTTAAAAAAACACATAATTTGTTCTATTAACTCTTAAACTAACATATTCAATAAATATTGTTGATAATAATTTTTGAATTTTTTAAAAAAAGTAAAATTACCGCAGTCTGCTTGAACTTGAGAAATATTCATTTTGTATATTTTATCTTTCTATCAATGATGCATAATTCAAAATGATATTTTATTGATATTTCAAATAGAATTTGACCTTTTATTAAAACTTTATTTCAATATAAAGTGATATTGAGAAAGTATGATAATTTGTAATTGTATCTGTTAATTTAATTTTACTTATTTTTTTGATAAAATTCAAAAATTATCAACAATATTTATTGAATATGTTAAGTTTAAGAGTTGACAGAACAAATTATATGGTTATTTGTAAAAATTTTAAAAATAATTTGTTATTTAATAAAGATTTTATTGGTGGATCGATTTTTTTTGCACCGCAGTGTATATCGAGGTTCTTTCCTTTACTCTTTTATGGTAAATCCTGAAGAAGGAGGCTCGATCCTTCGAATTGTCGGATTTTTTAAGAGAATGAAATTTATATTCTAATTAATTATTTTATAGAAAAATACCCTTAATTAATAAAATTCACTAATTTTAATATATAATAATATTTGTAATGATCTATTTGTGTGATTTAAAATTAAAAAAACCAATTAATTATTAAAAGGAAATTGAATAAAAATGTGATTATACATTTTTATAAAGACAATCACCTGTGAATAATTATTTCATTAATAAAAATCCCATCAAAAACAACTTAGCCGAAGATGAGACCGTGATAAATCGAAATATCAACCCAAAAACATCTTTACCTGTGAATTTGGTCCAAATCGTTTTCGATGTATATATACCAGAATTGCTCGTTTAATATAATAAATAAGATACAGGAAAATTTTTTTGATGTAGCCATTTTTTCATCACTTTACTCAAATTTTTCTATTGATAGTACCCTAAAAGCTAATTGTTCAAAATTTAGTGATTCTACGGACAAAGGGTTCAAATTTCTAAACCCCCACCCCCCCCCTAATTTTTAGTCTGATTTTAACCAAAATCCTATAATCTCTAAATCTCAATGTAAAATAAATATTTAAATATAAATTTTTGTAATAAATCAAAGATTCAGGGGTTTTTGGTCGAATGTTTTTTTCTTATTAATGTTAAATATCAATTTTCGTACGACGTTTCGTCCTTTTTCAGGACTTTTTTAAGTACTCAATTACTTAAAACATTAATCATTGATAAAATAGTGAAACCACCGAGACAATAAATAGTGTATTCATAATATTCATCATATATTAAGTGAGCACAACCAATTTTCTAAAAAACAATCTCAAATCATAGAGTATTTATTGTCTCGATGATTTCACTATTTTATCAACGATTAATGATTTAAGTAAATGAGTACTTGAAAAGTCCTGAAAAAGGACGAAACGTCGTACGTGTAAATTGGCTATTAGCGCCGTAGAGGTGGTGAATATTTGAAAATGCATATTACGCACAAATGAGGTTTCATTCGCACGATAAATTTTAATATCGAGGAAATATTTTTTTAATTATAGTAATGCAAAAAGACGCTAATATTTCATGAAGGCACAACATATATAAGCCAGAATTTTTTGACTCCATTTATCATAAGAAGTAAAATAAATACAATTCAATTTACCATATAAGAACAATTGTAAAACCTTTAATAAAAATTTAAAACGTTTCGGGGGAAATTTTCTCTTCATCAATTGAAAATGTGAAAAATAGTTGATTCATGGAAGAATAATAAAGCAGCTATAAATTTTCCAAACATTTTTGTAGGCCCTGTAGTCTTAAATTTATTTACAAATCAACATCAGTGAGATGTTAAAAAAAATCCGATCTCTCAAAGTCTTGTGTGGTTACATAACAATAATTAATTGAATTATCAATATTTCTGTCATTTTCTCTTTTATATAATTGAAATGGGCTTCTGATATGCATAGGCAGGTAGTTATTGAGGTTTATTACCAGTAGCAAGGTCATTTCATTATAATTAAATATTAGTTGAGAAATTTTATGACCTTTTACAGTAATAGATATGTAATCATGTAGATTTCACATTTAGAAAATTCAAATTAATCAATCTTTTGATATCATCTTAATTATTAATTTTTGTAATAAGGTAAGGGGCCTAAATATCGTCCCTCTTAGGGAATTTACCTATAATTCAGTCCCTAACAAATATAGTTTTTAAGGAATTTGGTGTTGGTACTTGGCGAAACATTTTTTAAAATTATTGGATAAAAATACTTGATAGGTTTCACATTAAGATATAAAAATAAAACGAATTTATTTTTGGAGAGTCTTTAATCTCGATATATATTTCTGAGAGTTACTTTCTGTTGCTCCTGAAGATGGGTTAGCCACCCGAAATATATATATCGAGATTAAAGACTCTCCAAAAAATAAATTTGTTTTATTTTTATATCTTAATGAGAAACCTACCAAGTATTTTTTATCCAATAATCCTAACAAATATTTTCCAAAAACAAAAATACCTCTGTGGAGCCAAAACTATCTAGTATTAGGGCCTGATGTTGGTTTTTAGATTTATTGTTATAAAAAGCAAAAACCAAATAAAAAGTAAAAAAAGTCAAAATCCATTTTTCGAAAATAGTGTTCTTAATATCGTCTCACCCAACAAAAACTTTTTTTACCCAAGAATTCAGGTACAGCTGGTCTTTATAGTTATCACAACCAATGTTTTCTCTTAACTGACTCTGCGGAGCACCAAATAATTAGGGAAAATAAAAAATTACGGAATATCTTCATCTGATTCACATTCCGAATCACTTGAGCTATCCGCCTTTCTAGTCTTTGTATGGGGTTTAGAGACCGAGTCGTTCGTTTACAACTTTTTCGCGAAAAGTCTCAGAAAAATACAGCTTTAGTTTTGGTGCCGATTTTTTTCCTTGACCTCTGGACGATATACGAACCAAGTTATGGGACAATATTCGGAGCATAGCACATTTTAAAAATAGCCGCCATTTTCGGTAAACGGACAACAAGAATTAAATTTTCTTACACAACATTAAAATAGACTTCTGTAGATGTAATACAATTGTTAAAGATTGGAAAAATACTTACTATTACGCTCCAAATACATCTTCAAACGCAGGTTTAAACATATCTTGAACTTTCAATATCACAATTTTTTTATAAGAAGCGTGCACCTACTCGTATCACCTTACAATCAATAGTATGGCGTCGCAGGTGACAGTTTTTGATAGTACCTAGCCCGACAAATAGTACTATCTACTCATGGAGTTACCCTGAGGATGATAATTGGGCCCTAACCTTAAAATTTAAAAATCAATTATTATATAGAAAAACTAGTATCTAGTTTTATTTAATAATTAAATCAATGCATAACAAATCAATAACTAATTATTATTATTAGCCCAAGAGACCGTGATTTAATAAATACAACTTTATTATATTCTTTTTTTAATTAATCAAGTAATTGTTTGTTTGTTTTTTAATTAAAAAAATTGGGATTTTCAAAATTTTAGAGAGGGTTGAATCTGTGGTGAATATGACAATGGATGGTCTAACCCGGTAAGAACTGTCAATTTAATTTAAAATAAATAAGGGAAATCAGCATCATATGATGTACCTGAGTAAATCCAACTTATTTTGCATTTTTTATCTAAAAATTTGAAAATATAACTTTATCCCAGCCCAACAATAATAATATAGTTTTGTGTCTCAACTATCTATTGACCAATTTCTAATAATGGTCATAAATTAAAAAATATCTTTCAATTTTTTATGATTTTTCCCATTCAGGTGTGACAATCAAGGGGGCGGAATTGACAGGGAGAGAATTGACATCAGAGAATTTTGATTTGGTAATGTAGGCAGAGACTGGCTTAAAAATATAGAAGATTACAATATTGGTTACAATTCACTAAAAGTAAAACAACACTAGAAAGGTTTTTTAAATACATATTTTTATATAAAACTAAAGTTTTGAGCATCTTTTTTTTGAAAATAGTTGGAAGTTTTTTCAAAAAATCAGCTCGTGTTCAGATTAACCAAGATGTATTTTAAAAGAGAAAGAATTCAATCAATCTTTTTCGGACAAATTCTAAGATTTTAGTAGAAATATTATTAAATTGCGATATCAGAGGGGATTCATCCCCTCAGGAGTCGAACCTGAGAACTAACATGCTATCCGGGCAGTCAGCTCACAATCGAACGTCGATCGATTAATTCTTTCTCTTTTAAAATACATCTTGGTTAATCTGAACTCCGAGCTGATTTTTTGAAAAACTTCCAACTATTTTCAAAAAAGATGCTCAAAACTTTAAGTTTTATATTTAAATAAGAGGACTTGTATGAAAAACTTTTTTTCATTTTAAGCTAAATTTTTTAATTTCCGTTATAGAAGAATGGAGTAAAAAATTTCTGTGCTTATATCATATATTGCGATTCAGAGAGAGGTTTTTGTCTCGAGGGTGTGAGCTGACTGCCCGGATAGCATGTTAGTTCTCAGGTTCGACTCCTGAGGGGATGAATCCCCTCTGATATCGCAATTTAATAATATTTCTACTAAAATCTTAGAATTTATCCTAAAAAGATTGATTGAATTCTTTCTCTTTTAACATATTTTTATATTACTTGTTATCGCAAGGACGGAAATGACACTTATGAACGATATAATTAATCACTACCTTTATGAAGTCATTTTTCTGTGTTATCATATGAATAAAATTTACACCCATGGTTGCTATTAACAAACCAACTCACCAACTGACAATAGTTTCTCTCTTGACCACTGCAGTGATGGCGTGAGTCAAGTTAAATACTAAAACTATGTTGGGGACGGAATTGACACACTGTCTTTTTGGACAATTTTAATAATTTTTTCTAACAAAATTTTAATAACTAAAAAACACTTTATTAAATTATATAGTCTTCATTCATCTTTTTTTTTATTTAGGTGATATTTTATTCAGTCATATCTGAACATTTCTCAAATAAATACACGGGTTTGAAAATTTAAAAAGCCAAATTGGACAGGGGGCGGAATCGGCTTTTTGTAGATATTTGAATTGATAAAATATGAAATTGAGTAAAATCGGCGATAAAAAATTTATGAGTGCTAACAATAAATGTATACAATTAAAGACTATATTATTAAAAATGAAAAATTTATCTTAAATTGGAAAAACGACCTAGTGGACTTTAAAATGGAAAATATGTTGGATTTGCTCACCTACGTAGGGCAAGTTAAATTTGTTTTAATGAACGCGAACTCTTATTGATCTTAGTCGATATAATATTTGAAACCTTATTCGACAAAAATCACACATAAAATTAGCCGCCCATCATACGACGCGACGTTTGTACAAAAGAGATTTCCTTGTTTGCAAATTGAATATCTTATTAGGTTTTTTCTCAAATAATTAACTTCTAGGATAGAATCGCTATTAGCTTTTTCAGAGAGATAGGTATTCAAATATTAGCATAAGCATAATCTCAAACTTATTATTTGTGATTAAGAATCACGTTGTTCACTCCTGCTGCCAGTGAATCCGTTGTCCCCTGGTCTTAGGGCTTACAGAAAGAATCCCCAAAGAATACGGAAATCGAGAAACTGTTTTCGAATAAAAATGGAGAAAAGATACTTTTCGAAAAATCATATAAAATTACATTATCATTTAATTATCGAGACTGAAAAATATGTTAACGTAAGTCCGTAATAATAAAATAAAGAGAAATCAATTAGATTGTCCTCTGATTGATGCAAATAAACATATACATATAAAGGATGTACCAAAATTCACAGAAGAACTAATTTTGTTAGAAAACACAGATTTTTAATTAAAAATTGTGAATTTTTCATTGGTTCATAAAGTATACATCATAGGGTTATGTATGGAATAGGATATCGACAAAGAGAATTCGTTGAATTTATTATGGAACAACAACAAATTGATGTTGATTTTTCGAACAAATTCATCTTCAGCAGGTGAGGCTCATTTTTATCTTGATGGCTTTGTTAATCGACAAAATTGGCGCGATTGGGGTTCAGAAAATCCACGAGTGATTGCTGAGAAACAAATACATCCACAAGGCCTCACTGTTTGGTCCGAATTTAAGGCTGGTGGCATCATCGGACCATTCTTATTCTAAAATGTGACTGGTCAAGCGATAACAGTTAAGGGTGTTCCCTATCGCTACATGATAATCCAGTTTTTTGTGTCTAAATTGCAAGATATTGTTGTGGACTACATGTGCTTTCAACAAGACTGTGCCACATGGCATACTGCTCGAGAAACAATTCATTTAATGCATGGGTCGTTTTCTGGTCGTGTAATTTCCCGTTTTGGTGATCAAAATTGGCCGCCCAAATCATGCGATTTAGCGACGTTGGACTTTTTTCTTTGAAGTTTTTTGAACTCTAAGGGTTGTGCCAACAAACTCTCGACCACCCACGCCTTGAAGGGAGGAAATTGAGTGCTGTATCAACGAAATTTTTGTAAAAAGATAATTGAAAATTTCGACAAAAGTGTTCATATGCGCTAGCAAAGCCGTGGAGGCCATACACCCGATATTCTATTCCATACTTAACCCTATACTGTATACTTTATGAATCAATAAAAAATGTACCTTTTTAATTAAAAACCTGTGTTTTCTATCAAAATTACTTCATGCGTAAATTTTGGTACACCCTTTTATATTCTAACGAATGTAAATATGTCTATATATAATTTATTTGTTAGAGATCATAATTTCGAACCTTTAATTAGAAATATATAAAATATTCTATCTAAAAAGACTGATGATGAAGATCAAACCTTCAAAACTAAATTATCTATATTATTTTTGTAGATTTTGTAGATAACCTCCTTCTTCAGGATTTAAAAGGTCAATAAAAGAAGCTTGATTATTTTTCATTAATTTTATTTATTTTTACTATAACATTTGGATAAGAAAACTATTGAAGTTATTTAACTATTATAACATAAGGTTTCGAAAATAATATGTATTAAATTTATTGAAATTTGAAATAAAACTATCAAATTTCTTTTAGGGAGAATGGTGGTGTAGGTTCATGGTGAAACATATTTATTAAAATAAAAAAAATTACTTGGTAGGTTTCACAGGTAGGTATTTCTGAAACCTACCTAGTAATTTATTTTTATTAGTAATGAAGCTGTTGAAGTTTCTATTTTTGTGATTAATTTGATTAAAATTTGAATTTTTATTTAAATCACACATAATTAATTATAATTATTTATTGAACACGAACAAATAATCCAATATATCTACGACGTTTCGATCGACTTATTTCTGCGATCGTTCTCAAGTATGAGCACCCACTCCGATTTTATAGGTTAACTGAGCCAATCACGTGTCGGTCAAGCTTATATAGACTCCATGTACAGTCCAGTCAAAAAACCAACAGACTGACGACCTCAGCGCCCTCTACCGGACTGAGTATTACTTTTTAAAAACCATAAAGCGAAAAATATTGACAAATTATCATTCGATTTGTCAATATTTGGCGAAGTCGTCAGTGTGTTGGTTTTTTGACTGGAGCTGTACATGGAGTCTATATAAGCTTGACCGACACGTGATTGGCTCAGTTAACCTATAATCGGAGTTGGTGTTCATACTTGAGAACGATCTCAGAATAAGTCGATCGAAACGTCGTAGTTATATTCTATTATTTATTACTAATTATGTGTGATTTAAATTAAAAATTCAAATTTTAATTTATTTTTAATTTTATGTTTTCAAATTTGACCACGCACCGTTCATTTTAATAAGCCATTGAACTTGGTTTCTCTCTGGATGTTGTCAGGCTCGATGTTGTTGTTGCTCTGCTGCTCGACTGTATAATTCAAACGAGAAGGAAGGGAATTTTTTTCTTTTTTTAATTTTTTTTTAGGGGTGCGTTATTATTAATGGATAATGAGTTGCAGAGCACGAACCAACTCTGCCTATTCACCATTGTATAGGAGGCACATGCACACACTCACTCACTCTCTCTCAGCCATACTTATTTATTTATATATGTAGAGAGTGAGAAAGAGAAAGGCAGAGTTGAAAGTTAGTCTTTTTTCTCTCAGCTGCCTTTTAATTCTCAAAAAAAAAAATCGGTCTAATCTTAGACGAAACGTTTCATCAGTGTCTTGGACCAAAATTGATTTTTATTAAATATGAAAAAAAAAACTATTATTGTTTGAAAGTAAATAAATAAATATATAAATAAAAAGAAATTTCTTTTAGAAACTTTTATTAAAAATATAGACATTTCAAAAGAAATTCTCCCTTTATCAATAGAAATGCGAAAATCAGGCAAATTAAAAGAAACTTCTGGGAGGCACATACCAAATCCCTCGAAAAAGATTTCTATGGGCAGGAGAAGAAAATATGGAAAATGATCCAAACACAGAAAAAAAGAAATACAAGAATATTCCACTGTATGGAATATAAATGAGGACACATGGATCAGGCACTTTGAAAGACTGTATTCGGGGACACATGAAGAAGTGCTAAACAAAGTTCCGAATGACATTGGCATAGAAGTTAGCCAGAATGAAGTTATCGAGGCTATCAAATGTTTAAGAAATCGAAAATCAGCTGGGGAGGATAAAATACCAAACGAACTCATAAAATATTGAGGTCCAAAACTTTTGGTATCAAATTTCAATATTGGTTAAAGAAATATGGAAGAAAACCACAATACCTGAGGAATGGAAAACCATTATCGTGATTCCAATATTTAAAAGAGGCGAAAACCGTGACCCAGGCAATTATAGAGGTATTAATCTCCTTAACACTCACCTCAAGCTAACGACAAAGATCATCTCCAAAAAAATTTCAGAAATGGTTACGCTTCACTATGAACAACAAGGATTCAGAAAGGCAGATCTTGCGTGGATGCCATATTTGTCATTAAACATCTCTGTGAAAAATCATTTGAGTTCAATAAACCAGCCTTCTTCTGTTTCATAGACATCGAAAAAGCATTCGATTATGTAAGTCTTGTGCCAACAAGCTCTCTACCATCCACCTTGAAGGGAGGAAATTGAGCGCTGTATCAACGAAATTCAGCCACATTTATGCAAAAAGATCATGGACAATTTCGACAAAAGTATGCGTATGCGCCAGCAAAGCCGTGGAGGCCATTTACCCGATATCCTATTCCAAACATAACCCTATACTGTAACTTTATGGATCAATAAAAAATTTAGACTTTTTAATTAAAAACCTGTGTTTTCTATCAAAATAACTTCGTCCGGGAATTTTGGGACACCCTATATTTGTAAAACCTACCTAGTAATGTAATTTAAATTCTAATAAATATGTTGAATCTTGAAACAAAACTTGGTCCCTAGAACAAAATCAGCTTATTTTTTATTGTCTTAAGACTCGTAACCACAGAATAAAATTTTTCCTAAAAATAACATTTTATGTATGTTCAATAAATATTTAGTAAATCAACTGAATTTATTCATCAGCTGATGTCGATGTGTATGATGAAAAATACAAAATTCTATTTAACATTATTATTTATTCATAATATATTAATATCATTATTATATATGATCAATATTAATAGAAATTTCCTTACATTAGATGCAAAACAACGACTCACTTTGAATCTGTTCCGATAACCTAGTATTTCTCAACTAGCTAAGGTGTGATAGAAAAAGTTTTACTAAGATTGAACTAAAACCTAAAATAATTATT
This sequence comes from Forficula auricularia, assembly GCA_024734495.1. Taxonomy (NCBI): domain Eukaryota; kingdom Metazoa; phylum Arthropoda; class Insecta; order Dermaptera; family Forficulidae; genus Forficula; species Forficula auricularia. Next base: position 4,139,681 of record JALMQS010000085.1, on the reverse strand, counting down.
AAGTATAGGATGATTTGTGTACGTCATTTACAAATTCAATTGAAGATTTATAGGAATGTGGACAAAAATAATTTAAAAATAAATAATAATCTATCAAAGTTGAATATTTCATCGATTTATTTTGACTTCTTCAGTAAATGATATAGTATTGTTTTGATTTAAAAATCATTAATAAATAATCTATTTGTTTAATTAAAAAAATCGTTTTCTTTAACGTAGAGAGGGAAAATATCTCAGGACAATGCAATATCTTGGTCCCGAATGCAAGGGACCCGATAAAAAATTCACATGCGTGGCCCACTGGCTACCAAGAAGGCCGCCGAAGGTGGGCCTTGCACCTAGTATATAATATATATGTATATGTTGCAAGTAAAAACCCGTTTTTTAGTAAGAATTTCACATTTCACTAAATACTTTTGTGGCACAACTAGAATTTACTGATGTTGGTCTGAGTTTGGTCAAAGGTCTAGAATCTTCATTTTTGACATTCCGCTCTCATTTTGGGTGTTTATTTTCAAAAAATTACATCTTCATTAGAAGCAAAAAGTTGTAGAGAATGTAATTTTTGACATTTTCGTTTAAAAATTTTTGAAAATGAGGTCAAAAATGAAGATACTAGATCTTTGGACCAAACTCAACCAACATCAGTAAATCCTAGATTGCCACAAAGGTATTCAATGAAACGCGTTTAAACTCAGTAAAAACCCGTTCTTACTAAAAACGGGTTTTTGCTGCAACATATATACCAAATATAGATATGTAAATATATAATTTATTTGTTTGAGACTAACCTGTTCAGCACACTTGGCCTACAACATGTTTTCTAGAGACTAGGAGATCTTCTAGACATCTTAATGAGACATCTTCTAGAGCGAGTGTGCTATCTGGGTATAGTATCGAAAGTTTGACCATCATTAATTATAAATACATATTTTATCTGTTATTTCTCATGGGATCAATTACCCGATTGGATATAGATCAATTCGTTCTGTTGTTATAGCAAACTATCCACACAAAAGATTAACCATCTTTTTAAAAATTTACTTTCTCTTTTCGTGAATTTAATGCCCATTTCCATAGAGATATTTTCCCCGCGAGTTATTTCAACTACCTGGAGTGAGCGTAAGTTCTGAAAACCGCTTAATGATGTCTATTAATTTAGTCCCGGCTGTTATCTCTTCATTATTTATACGATCATGGAGATTTATTCTAAGAATAATAACATTGCTGTCATAATTTATTTATTTCAAAAAGAGTAAGACCATAAATTCTAAACTATACTATATATCATCCTCCGGCAGTTGTGCAACTGTTAATCTCTTGTCTTTTTATTTTTTAAGGTATAAAGTTTTTGAAAATGCAGAAGATCTTGCCGAAAGCCGCCCAGTTACTCAATAATTTTTTTTTTTTAATATTCCTAATTTATAATAATGTTATAATACTCTTAATTTAAAATAAAATAGAAGAAGGGAAGAAAGTTTTATATTTTATTTCATTTCAGGTTGAAAATATTCCATGTCGAAGTGAAAATTACAGTGTCTTATTTGTGTAGCAGAGTGTTTTTAATTTAACTAATTTTTTCATTTTGTTTTCTAGGACGTCGCGACTCGGATTTCGAGGATGAAAGAGAAGTCCAAAAATGCGGCTCGATCACGGCGTGAAAAAGAGAATGCTGAGTTTTTGGAGTTGGCGAAACTTCTTCCGCTTCCAGCAGCGATAACTAGTCAATTGGACAAGGCGAGCATCATTAGGTTGACCACCAGCTACCTCAAGATGAGACACGTCTTCCCCGATGGTAAGCCAAAATCAACCATCATTCATATAATAAGAAAACAAACCCCGTCCTGAGCTGGAACAAATTGAATATGAGAAGAATCCATGGTAAATATTTAGCTAAAGCTCTTAGAGAAACCTGTTTGATATATTCAAGAACTTCTTGAATCATTTGTTCACATTTTCATGAAAAGCAATTGAACAAATTGAAGGAGACAATAAAAGAGTGTGTCTTCTGCTGAAATTATAAATTTTATTTATTTATAACGAGACTATAGTTTCGAGGGCTTTGCATAAATTAATTCCTGTGAATCCATTGTAATAGACTGATGAAGAGGGCAAAGCCCTCGAAACTATAGTCTCGTTATAAATAATTAAATTTATAATTCCATCAGAAGACACACTCTTTATTGTCTCTTTCAATATATAAAAATTCTGCTACTCTCGGCACAAAAACTTTCAATTTAATTCAACAAATTATTTTTGGGCTGTATCTTTAGATAAATCTCTAAATCCGAGTTGTTTGATATAATAAGAATAAATAAAGTTGAGTTATACTGGGTGGGGCGTGGTCACTTCCTTATTTTAAAAAATCATAACACAAAAAGTATTGGCAGTATCGATTTAATTCTTTATTCTGTATACAGGGATACATTTAAAGTTTTATTTCATTAGGTTTTAAGAACGACATCTCGAATGTGGCCACCGTCCTCGTCAATATTCTGAGATAGCCGAATTTTGAAAAAATAAGAAAGTGACCGCGTCCCACCTTGTATATGGGGTGGCGTGATTGTCTCGGGTGTCACGATTGCCACGGTTTCCCCTAGCTATGACCCGTCACAATTTTTTCAATATACACCATATATAATTTGTTTATTTATTTTATTTATTTATTTATTGTCATCGAGAACAAAGTCCATTTAGACAGCACATCAGTAAAGTGTTAGAAGTGTTAGTGAGAGAGCCGAGTTTTAGCGGGAAGAAATTTTATATGCTAGCCAGCCTCGAACGCGGGCCTCCCGCTTGAACATCTTCATTAACGATGCTGAAGCGGGGTCAGCGCCTTAGCCAGCTCCGCCAACCCGACTCCAATTTATTTGTTAGAGACAATAGTGTAAATAACTTTAAATTATGATTAAAATACAAAAGTTGAATGTGTTCTCAATTGGCATTCGTTTGTTGAGTAACCAGCTTACTATTACAACAAAACGAATTTACCTCAATCAATTTTTTTAATTTTAATTAAATACTATTAATACATTTAATTATCCATAGATAATATTATTATCTCCAATATCTAACAGTTGATTTAAGTTTAATCTTAGTGCTTTCTTTAATTTGAATGGAGAAATGGGAGTAGGAGTTTGTTACTTAAGTCTTTGACAAAACACGATCAGGCAAAAATAAAACTATTGAAGTGTAGTTGTAATAATTGTGCCTGGTCGTGTAGTAGGCTTAATCAGTTGTATAGGGCAGCGGCTATTGCAATTAATCATTCTCTGGTTGTGTGATGTTTGATCAATGATGCAAAAGAAATCAGGGATGAGGGTGGGATTGGCACTCGCCAGTGGTGGTAGCATTCCGGCCACTAAATCCCTTAACAAACACAAACTAGTCACCCGGATAAGCCCTCATGGTCTTAAGCTCCCTCCGCTCTTTGATTGGAACTCTCTTGAGAAGACGGCATTGGCACCACGCTCGCCAGGAGAGAGTTTTTTATGCTTTGGGAAATTAAAAAAACAATTATCTAGTGAAGCGTCATAAAAAAAAACGGCAAAGTTTTTATTATAATTTTTCCAAACCTTGAAATTAGATCGTAAAATTTTAACTAAAGGAACAAACAAGAGAATACACATAGAAAAAAACTTTTTAAATTTTTTTGCATCTTAAAATAATTAACACGAATTTTATTAGTCAAAAGAAAATCAGATGCTCACTGTGAGAACTTTGAACTAGATTTTTTCCCGGGATCCCAGGATATGTGAGTGCATCCCGGCAGTTTTAAACTGCTATATCAGTGGTGTTTCACTAATAAATTAATTACTATTTAGTGCATTTAATACAATGCATAATTAATCTGGCTAATTAACTAATGTGAATCAAACCGTCTAAATTTTAATATAGTCCAGGCTAATTACGTGAAAAAATGGAATAAACAGGAAATAATTCCCGGTAAAGATTTTATTACTGGAATACCTTTATTGGTACTCCAATATTACTACCCTAAGTTTTCCCCCAAATCTGTGTTGTGGAAATTTTTCTACGCGTTTCAAAATGAGAACATTTCGGAGTTTTTCTTAAATAACTAATTAAATTAAAGGTCTTTAAATTATGCGCAAAAGGATAACAATTTCATCTAGTTAGGTTAAGTAGAACCTGTCAAAAAACAGCCCCCGGGATCACTTTTGAATATCCCTAAAACTCTTACTTTTTCGATTTTTCCGCATTTTGACCATGAAGGAACAGGTTTTCGAAAAAGACTTCTATAAATTTTTAAACTAGATTAAATTTGCTACAATTAAAACAATGTTTCATCTTAATTGGTTAAAGGTAACCCGTCCCGCAATGAGGTTGAAATTTGCAGTTTTTCCTTCCATATAATGAAAACCACTCATCCTAAAAACTTGATTTTTGTCTCATTCTATACTAAATTTTGTTTACTTGAATCTTTACTTGGACCACTTTTTTGATGAAACTTATATTTATAGATATCCAGCATTTTTCATGAAGCTTTTGAGGATTCGGTTCATATCCTTTCCGGAAAATGTAAGATATCTATAAATCTACGATATTTATCAAAATAGTGATCCAAGTAAACGTTCAAGTCAACAAAATTTACTATAGAATGATGCAAAAATCAAGTTTCTAGTATGAGTGGTTTTCATTTTATGAAGGAAAAACTGCGATTTTTGCAAAAAACTTAAACCTCATTGCGGCACGGGTTAGCATTATCTAATTAAGATGAAACTTTGTTTAAAAGTAGTAAATTTAATCTAGTTTAAAAATGTATACAGTGGTCTTTGTCGAAAACGTGCTCCTTCATGATCAAAATGGGAAAAAATTAAGAGTTTTAGGGATATTCAAAAGTGATCCCGAGGGCTGTTTTTTGACAGGCCCTAGAACCGATTCTACTTAACCTAAATAGATGAAACTGTTATCTTACTTACGCGTAATTTAAAGTGCTTTAATTTATCTAATGGATATCTTTTTGATTTGATAAGCCGTTTTAGAGTTATTCAAGAAAAACTGAAAAAACTCCGAAATCTTCTCATTTTGAGGCGCGTAGAAAAATTTCCACAACACAGATTTGGAGGAAAACTTAGGTTTGAAATATTGCAGTACCAACAAAGGTATTCCAGGAATAAAATCTTTAACGGGAATTATTTCCTGTTAAAATCCTAATTTGCCTGGACTAATATCGCAGTTTGAGTATTTGAGTCCGGCCAAGTGAAAAAATCTATTTAATTTGGATAGTAAAATTTTAGGCTTGGATATTTAGTTGATATTTCTTTTATAAATCAAGCTGTATCTTTTTGTTAACCATCTTTTAAGCAGCCTGAAGCGTTTAGAATAGAATCGTATATAGTACCTAAATGCGATGACAAATTTGACGAGCGCGTCGTAAAAAGAAGACATCTTGTTAGATAATCCTTGTGCTAGAGAGCCCCGAGGGCGTACTAGTGTATAGTGTTAGGGGAATGCTCGTTATAGATCAGCAGGGGGTGCGCTTGTTAACTCGAGAGAGCCGAGGCGCGTGCCTTATCACGGGAAGGGACGCCCAGGCACCCGGCCTGACGGGGGTGGAAAACGCGAATAAACAATCTGCACTCATTAGACAGCCTGCACTAAACTAAACTAAGCAAGCCTATTATTATTTACTTTTAATGGGACTGTGAGAAATATCAGAGGAAAAAAGAAAACCAAAGCATCTCTGCAAACAACGAACAAATAAAGGAGGGGCGGATTCGGACAATCACACACGTCATTCTATTCACATATTATACTTGAATTGTCTACAAACGCTATTATTAAATATATATACCTACTACATAGAACAGTGGTTCTCATCGGCTAGTAAGCGATCATCTAGTTAGGCAGAAAAATTTTTTGGAAGTACAGTTATGTGAAACAACAAATATGTAAAGCGAGGGGTGAACCGCGATTGGAATTAGGTGTACACGTCTTTGGAATTAAGTGAAATTATTTTGGAATTCATTAGATAATGCCCCTTCATCTATTGTCTTCTACTTGGAAATGAAAGTAGGTGTACACGATATTAGGTCGGTTCAACCCTCGATGTAAACCCACCGGCGGACGGGCGGATCACGGACAGATCACCGTGCAGTCACGTGCGCCCCATTTACACCAAGGACACGGTCTGATAAGATATCACACATCTCAACTCACAACTAATATTTATGATAATTAAAAAAAATGTTTAAAATTAAATAAATTAAAAAATTATAAGGTGTACAAATATGTTTCTGCCGTTTTTAATCAAAAATTGGGTATTTATTGTGAAAGAACGCAACCTTAAGTTTTACTGAAGTATTGTCGCTTGCCACTACATTTTCCCATAATTTTGGCAGCATACGAATACCGCTTCGGAAGAATGCTTCCTCTTTTGAGGCTATCCACGAATCGACCCAATTTTTGGTATCTTCATATGATGTGAAATGCTGCTCAAACAGGCATTGGGATTGATCGAAACAAGTGGACATCAGAAGGAGCAATGTCTGGTGAATATAGCGGGTGGGGTAAAACTTCCCAATTGAGTGTTTCCAAATAGGTTTTGACCGGTTTTGTGAAAAATCGGCGTTCAACGTTTCTCGGCGTCAGTTCATATAGATTTTCCTTGTTTTTTTAATCATTTCCATTGATTTCAACCGATGTGAAATTGCTTGTTGAGTCATTGCTAATGTATGTGCAAGTTCTTCTAGCGTTTGGCACGAATCTTGCTTTCAATTCCGCGTCTTCTTACAGTTTCGGGATTTCACTACGTTCTTTGTCTTCGATGTCAAATTCACCCTTCTTAAATTTTTGAAACCACTCACGGCAACTTCTCTCATTTAAGGCAGCCTCACCATATGCTTCTACAAGCAATCGATGCGCTTCAACTGCAGATTTTTTCAAATTTGAAGAAGTAAATCAAAAGCTCCCGCAAATGACGCTTATTCGGCTCAAAACTCGACATTTCCGCACACAAAAAATATAATATACTAATGAAAATTCACTAAGATTTCAAGGTTACGTTGTTGACAAATATACAATCTTACGATAATTAAGTTTTAATTCTGACAATTTTGATCATAACTTAATACTGGTGGGTTTGTCAAACGGCGGAAACTTATTTGTACACGTATTATAATAAAGAATTAAATAAAAGATATAGTGCTTTTAAGAAAAAATTAAAAGTAAACATAATGATAGTTTAATATATAATAATTTCTTTAGAATTAAAAAAAATCTAAATAGGCTTGAATAAAAGAGGAAATCGACTTCAGTTTGGATTTTGTTATTATAATTTGATCTTATAATCGAAAAACAGTAGCTAAGTTTGTTTGTATTCGTATTTTAAAGGTAGTCTGAAATAAGACCGCTGCGCCGTAACGTCAGAATTAATGAAGTGTATAGGAAATTGGGTCATTCTATGTCTTTTATCTGGGGAAGGAATCTCACTCCGGAACTATCCTGTGTGGGCTTATACCTGGCCATTTAGAGAATTCTTAAGCCGAGTATTACAAAGGAAAAGTGGGAAATCGTTTTTCCCACTTTTGCTTTGTTTAGAAAAAACAAAATATTTACATTTAACCATACCTAGGGTATATTAAGTTAAATATGGACTTTTTAAAAGTCTAAAAAATTCCACGAATTTGTTCATTCTCTTCATGACAACAACAATTAATAAAGAATTTGATACCTTAGTATTTTAGAAGATATCAAATTGTAGGGAAATCACGGTATGCGAGCCCAACTCACCCTTGGCCGGCTTATTTTTTGGTAATAATTGAATCCGTGAAGAAAGGATATAATATGACATTTTAGAGATACCATATATTTTTTGTCAACTTTGAAGGTAACCAATTCTTAAGCGATTAAAGCAAATAGTTTGAAACACTGGTGAAAATAATAGTGTTTCAATATATCGATAGTGAAGGTTCCCAACCTCCTTGTCAATTTTTGAAGTTTTTCAATTATTTTCTCTAAATTAAAATCTAATATCAATTTTTAAGGAGTTCAAACTCATATCTCGTTATTTTATCAATTAAGCCGTAAATCGCAGCACTATCTAAAACAATAACTTGTAAAACCTATCTAAAATATAGTTTTAATGCGCCCTACTGTAAACTTGGCTATTTTGACATAGGAGGTTGTGAACCTTCAACATTGATATTTTTGATTTGTGTATTAAGTTTCTTCAATTATTAAAATAAACATATTCCCAAAAAACAGTTTATTGCGTTTTTCTCAAAACTTAATTTCACTGACTTTGTACTCTTTCTGTAATCAGCGATTCAAATTGAGTATCTACTTATTTATTTATTGTTACTTTACCATACGGGATATGAAGAAGAATTGTAATTGTATCTGAAAAAATATTGTTTTTTCAATAGCGTTTTCGAAATATACTAGGTATCTCAATTACGGTTAAAATATTTTGATTAAAAAAGAAAAAAATCGAGTAAATTTACGGCGTTTCTCTACAATTAAACTTTAAATAATCATGAATATCTAAGCACTTAAATTTTATAGAGATATTAATTATTTTGTTAAAATGTTTTTTTAGCAAGTGAGACCCTGAGTGAGGGCGGCTGTGTTATCAAATTTTGTTTATGCTATAGCTCAAAAACGAATCAAGATATCAAAAAGAAATTTAATAATTAGATATTGTATAGTCTAGACAAGTGCGAAGTTGGTCTCGCATACCTATGGTTCCGTACCTAATATATTATACATATTAGGATGCTCCTTATTTTGGATATTTTCGAATATTTACGCTGACAGGAATTTTTACAGATTTTTAGCTATCATAATTTTGGAGTCTATAACTTACTAATACTAAGATATAGCAGTATTTTATCTAGATGTAACTCCAAAATTATAATAGCTAAAAATCTGTAAACATTCTGAAGAATAGCTACTATTATAAGGAGTACCTGGAGCCACCGAGCGATGCACGGTAACCCCTGAACCCCCCCCCCCCGGAAACCACGCACCTCGCCTCCACCACTGCATCCCCACCGCTACCCCCACTCCGCACCCCACACCCATATCCCCCACAACTGCACCCCACCTCATGCACGCCCCACATCGACCCCACACCGCATCCAGTTTTTGCATTTCTAGCTTTCTAATGGTCTACATATTATGTGTATATTTGTTTACTCGTACACCAATTTGCCCACATTCGTTCATATTGATAAACATTATAAAAAATAAATAGGAAAATAATAATAAAAAAATAATCGTATAGGATCTGAAATAAAAACATAAAATTAAATAAGATTTGTTTCCAAGTTATATAAAAAAAAGCCACTTCAACCACTTTATTTGTAAACACACCTGTTTCGTTATCGTTTAGACACCTGTTAATTAAAAACAAACAAAAAAATTCGTAATTTTAATATATATATATATTAATATTTGCTATATAACCTATTAGTGGGTTTTAAAATTAAAAAATCAATTAAAAATAAAAGATAATTGAAAAAAATGTAAACAAACTTTTTTATTCAGATTTTCATCTATCAATAATTACTTTAATTAAGAAAAGATCAATTAAGATTAAATTTAGTCGAGGTCCAGACCTAGCCAGATCGCTTTCTCATCCTCAAAACTTGTTAATAGAATTTATTTCATCAAAATCGGTAGAGTCGTTTTCAAAATAGAACCAAGATACAAATATATAAAACATACAATATACAAACAATTTTTGCTCGTTTAATAAGAGTAGATAAAGTCTAAAGAGTTTCAAATTTTTTTAACCATTACATTGCCTGGAATAAAAAATTGATCGTTCAATGTTAAAAACCCTTGTTACTTAGATGAAAAACTTAGGGCTGGTTGTGTGATTTGCCATTGATTACACTGATAGATATTGTATCTACACCTATAGGGCACATTTTCCTTTTTAACCGGAACTATAAATAATAATAAGAAATTTAAAAAGTACTTTTGTAAAAATAATACATTTAGAGAGAGTGAGAGGGATGAGTGTTAAACCGTTGTTCAGAGGCGTGAAAATAATATTTGTTAGGCGGGAGGAACAAAGAGAGCAGGTTTCATTAAAATCCCCGGGCGGGCAGACAAATTAGTGTGGAAAATAAAACATAAAAATTTGGGTTCAAATTAACGACCGCCCTCGAAGAATTAAGCCAAGGCGCAGAAATTAAAAAACAAAACAAAAACGTTACCTTAGCGGAGGAAATAAAACCTCGCTGTTTTTTTCGAACGAGAATTATTAAAAACAAAAACAAAATCCAAGCGTGAAGCGACTCACTACAGGGTGGGCCAAAATGAGATGAGCGGTTTACAAAAATTCTTTAAAAAAAAAACATAAATCTTTTCGATTTTTTTTTAATTTATATTAAAGTAAACATTCGGGAAAATCATTTTATTTATTTTTTTAAAATGATTTTTCCCAATGTTTACTTTAATATAAATTTTTTAAAAGTGGAAAAGATTTATAGTTTTTTTTTTTTTTAAATCGCTCATCTTTTTGGCCCACCCTGTATATTAGGTAATTAAAGCAGAAGATAAAAACGAGGCATCTGCATCTAATCAGATTTAGTGTTACGATACTTCAAAGAATGCTTGGGAATATTATTCTCGGCAAGCCTGCCTGCATATCTCACTGGCGAATTCGCCGATTTTTTTTTTATGTCTGAAACGAGATGAAAAATTTTTAAATAATTTTTCTCTCTGTGTGGCCGGAATTTGATAATCAAAATAACTCAAGAAAATTTTTTCTGTATTAATAATTTGTTAAACCAGTGTTTTTCAGCCTGTAGGTCGCGAGCCCCTGGGGGTCGCAAAGCCTCTAAAAGGGGGCCGCAAAGCCTCAGTAAAAAAAGAAAACAAAACAAAGTTTAAAAATATATTTGAGGCATTCCACGACAAATGCCCCATTTTTATTAAATCAATTTCTCAAACCCCACTTCTCCAATAAATATCTGAGTCGTCGAAAACGAATCGAAGAAAAATAAGTCTGTTATAGGTTACTTAATTGTGAATTTAGCCGATACCTTATAATTATAAAAATTAATAAAAATCTTGTACGGGCTTGATATTTGTACATAATAAAATACAAGTTACTAACAAGGGGGTCGCGAAATTTTTTTCATACTAAGGGGGTTCGTCGTGAAAAAGGTTGAAAAACACTGTATTAAACTATTACGACTCGGAACTCTATAGTATTAAAACTTTCATTTCAAAAATGCATAAAATTTCATTTTTTTGGTTTTCACTCACGACACTAATAAGGGTCCGTTTTATTTTATAACAAAATCTTAAAAACAACTTAATCAACGAGGACTTGTAGTAGGGATTGTAGAAACTCTCAAATCTATTTGTAGCCAATAAAATGAAACTTGTCACACAAGTGTGAATTTAAAATGTTGCTCTTTCGAGCCAGGTTTCAAGTTTGAGGCTCAATTTGTTCGCAGAGTCACCATATGATTTACTTTGTTCAATGCTAGAGATTTTGTTGCGTTATAAAGGTAAGTTGTTTAACCATATGGGTTTTTTAAGGATTTTTTTGAAATTTCGACGGATTATTATTTAATTACTTCTGCATCGATTGGTGGCAAAACGAAATTTATGAACAATATAGTTCCGGAGATATTAAATTCCAAAGATAGAGTTTTTCAGACTTATACATTTCACAATACGGGATATCGGAAAGTTTACATACAATTTTGTGTCAAATTTTTGATCCGATTGAATTAAAGGAAGGGGTTGTAAATTAGGAATGTCGTAAAATAAATAATTTAATCGTTCATATATCGTCTTGGGAAAGACGCAGAGTCTTGAAATTTGAAACTTAAGCTATCTAGAGGCTAAAAGAAGTAAAACAAGATTTTGGATAAAAGAGAAAAACTGGAAGTTGAAGAATTTACCCCATCCCCTGCGAGGTTTGTAGCCATAAGTCTCAGAGATACGAAATTCGAAACTTAAGCTTGATATAGGCTAGAAGGAGTACATCAAGCTTTTGGTCGAAATCGGAAGACCGGAAGTGGACATTAGCATGAAAGATTTTTTTTTCTCAAAAACGGCTCCAACGATTTTTTTAAAAGAGACATGGTTGCGAAACGCAGGGAGGGTACATTAATACATATATACGTACATACGCGCTGACCAATAGATTTTGGACCCCTTTTTGGTCTCTGGAGACAACAATTTCCGGTTTTATGTCCTAAATCCGGCTTCCATCTATTAAGGGCAGCAATTCCTTCCACCTAGAAGTTACAAAATGAAATTAACTTTTTTCATCTCTGAGATACAAGCTTTCAAAGAGTCAGGACCCAGACTGGCCATCGCAATACTCTCCCATTATATTCTATAGAAAATAAATGTGAAAGTAATTAAACCAACATTAAACAATAATAAATTTTAATTCATAGTTCTGAGATAATAATTAATAAATAATGAGAAATTTAAACTAAAAACAAGCTGGCAACAACGCATTTATTTAACCTAAAAAGTGGGTTAACTTTAGTACTTTTTTGACCTTTTTTCGCTTCAGCCATTGTCTCAACAGCTTTCAATCGCTTATTAAGAACTTTTTGTTTTATAAATCTCCCTTTATAATGTACTTTATCTGACATTTCTATGATAAAAGATATACAAGCTCGGAGAGTGTTGCCAGATTTGTCAAACGAGCACGGGATTGGCTAGTAGTTGTACATAAACAGCAAAAAGTTTTGAGCTTATGAATTATGAATCTTTATTGTTTGAACTATATACTCTAGCATTAAGGTTTTGCTACTATTGTTGAAACAACTACCTTAATAAACACTAGAATAGAGTATACCCAGTATGGTAAGTCCGTCTCCGAAGAAAAACTTCTAATATTTTAAAATCAAAAAAAAATAGAATAAATTTAAATTATAGAAATATCACAAAACAGACAATCTGATAAAAAACTCCGAATTTTTTCCCCCTGATAACTGAATACTTTTCATAACTAATACATTCCGTCGATAGATAGAATAGATATAATATAATATATAGAATAGATGCACCTGGGAAAATTGATTTGCGTGTGATAAACTTCTAGCCCTTTGATTGAATTGATTTCTGAATTTAACAGGCTCTAGGGGGTATCAAAGGGAAAGGGCGAGAGCCCTTCATCTAATCTGGCCTGCCAATGCATTCGCTTGTGCAAGCAAGCAATATTCCTGCTCTCTCAAGTGGAACCCCACACTTCTCTGTACTCTACTTCCGTTGATACACCCCCGCACACATACCCCACTCAAATTGCCACCCTCTGAAATAATAAAACAATACCTTCTACTCCATTTAACAAGATAATCTCTCTTTTCATACAGACAGCGAGATAAACACTTCACTATTGGATTACTAACAAGTACTCTATAGTATATACATACTTACATATGGATTTTGAGAATTTTTAATAACAAAAAAGGCTTAGCCAAGAAATACATGCTTTAAAATCCTTCATTCTATCTTATTCCTTGTATAATATAATAATAATAATAAAAAAAAAAACAATTTCATTGATTATGTTATATAAGTTAAAATAAATACAATTTTTTTATAAAAAGAATCTTTAAACTTTTAAATCAAACCTAAACGTTTCGCGAAATTTCCCTTTATCCGAGGAAATTTTCAAATTAAAAAAGAAAAAAGTTGTTTTTTTGTGCCTTAGAAAAACATTTTTATTATTTTTTTTTTATTTCCACTGATAAAGGAAGAAATTCTCACGAAACGTTTGGGTTTGATTTAAAAGTTGATACATTGTTTTTATAAAAGATTTGTATTTATTCTAATAATAGAGGCCTTTTTTCTTCTGATTAAAATGTTTAAACTGCCATACAGGAATGGATGAAATTCAACATACATATAAATCATAAAACAGAGAAGATTAAAAAAAAAAAAAATTAAATAATAGCTTTACAATTAATTAAATATAATTAGGGCTGCCATACATTCCGTATATAGGGTAGGATACTCCTTATTAATATTTTAAATTTTTCGAATATTTACGCTGACAAGGGAGTTGATTGGATTGGGGGAGAATATGGAATTGGAATAATTATCGGAAAAGAGGTTTTTTCTTTAATTAGTTTTTTCCTCTTATTAAAAACAAGGACTAAAAGATGATCAATGACACTCGATGGTGGAGAAGTAATCTCCGGAATCGAAGCTCAAAAACAATGTATGAATAAATTCATGTAAAATAATTGGTTTGATAAAATTTATAAAAAAAAAAAAACGCTGAAAGGGGCTCATATGGTTTGAAATAAATAAAAAAATATACCCCCAAGTTTCAAGTCTCTATCTCAATTTTAACCTAGCGCTACACAGCGATTAAGTTTCTCATCTAAATAACATGGGGTTTTGGGATTGAACGATCAATTTTTTATTCCGGCCAAAGTAATGGTTCAAAAATTTGAAACTCTGTAGACTTTCATCTCAGAATGTTTACAGATTTTTAGCTATTATAATTTTGGAGTCTATAACTTACTAATACTAAGATATATAGAAGTTTTTTATCTAGATGTAATACTAAAATTCTTATAGCTAAAAATCTGTAAAAATTCTGAAGGATAGCTACTATTATAAGGATAAAGTCTACGAAGTTTCAAATTTTTTAAACCATTACTTTGGCCGGAATAAAAAATTGATCGTTCAATGCCAAAAATCCCATGTTATTTAGATGTGAGAACTGAATCGCTGTGTAACACTAGGTTAAAATTGAGATAGAGACTTGAAACTTGGGGGATATTTTTATTTATTTATTTCTAACCATATGAGCCCCTGTCAGCGTAAATATTCAAAAATATCTAAAATAAGGAGCACCCTAATCCCTAATTTACGGGATTGTCACCGAATTTCACTACTCAGTCCCGTATTATTATATTTGTCCCGTTTTTGTCCCCAAACTATATATATATGAAAATTTTGAAAGTATTAAAAAACAACAACTCTTAATTAAAGTAAAGAAAATGTAAGAAAATTTAAAATTTTCAAAAGTTTCTAAAAACAAAAAGATTTTCAAAAATTTTCTTTACTTTATTTAAAATGTTTCACCAAGAACCTACACCATTTTCCCTTAACAAAAAAATAAAAAAAAAAAAAAAACAACTCTTAACTAAATTAATTATGAAAATCGTGAAGAGAAAGTGTGCGAAAGTAGCAGGTCTCCCTGTTCACTGTCAAGGTGTCATCAATCTGTAGAGAAGGGGTTGACCCGCATCCGGCCAGTGTTTGAATACACACACACAGACAAATAATATTAAAAAAATGCGGGTCTTATTTTTAATAAAGTTATTTTTTTCTAAGATCTAATCAGCATCCCTTCTATCTAGTCTATAAAAGACAATCTACAAATGATATTACCTTTAGTGATAATTCAATTTATTTACATCATTATAGAGTGTGGTGGCCACAGAAAATTGAAATGTATTTTTACTTCAAAAACGTTGATTTAACATTAAATTTCAAAGAAAAGAGAAAACTTTTAACGACAGAGTAGGCTCTTTTCAGTAAAAATAAATAAACCTTAAAAAAAAATAGCTATTATAATAATAAAATATATAAGATAATTAAAGTTTTGGTGGTTTTCATATTTTTGAAAAAATAAATTTTCAGTTTCATACATAGTGTATAAATTTATTCTTATAATAAATAAAAATTAAAATTTACAAGATACAAACTTGAAATTTATATGTTATATGTATTTATTTTCCCGGAAAAAGACATTCAAGCTTGTATTAATAAACTGCACCTCAGTGTCAGGTTTGAATTTGAATATTCTAAATCAACCCGTTCGCTCACAAACAGAGTCTTAGAAAAAGTTTTCACTTTTTCCTCCAAAATCAGTTTGAATGAATGAATTTCCTAAAAAACCACAAAATAATTTAATTTGAAAACATGTTCTTCATAGGTACCTAAATGATTGTTTTTTTTTGTTATTTTTAGGCCTGGGTGATGCATGGGGTGCTTTGCCCCCGCCAGCCAATGCCCGAGAATCGTGTATCAAAGAATTGGGATCTCACCTTCTCCAGACACTGGACGGGTTTATTTTTGTAGTTGCCCCGGACGGGAAAATTATGTACATTAGCGAAACTGCCTCTGTACATTTAGGACTATCTCAGGTAAGCAAATAAAAGCTTTTTCTTGTAATAATTCATCGTGTTTTATTAAAAATAGTTAATTTTGTATTCCAGGTGGAATTGACAGGCAATTCAATTTATGAATATATTCATCCAGCGGATCATGAAGAGATGACGTCCGTTTTGAGTCAAACGCAGCCCACTTATCCCCATCTGACGTCAGGTATCTAGCCAAACCTATTAATTCGTAATGTATTATTTTATTTTAATCTACATATCTAGATTAAAACTTTTTATTAAAAAATATTTATCAAAAAACTACTTTAAGGACATAAAGCACGACGTTGACGATCAGTGGCGTAGCCAGAAAACTTTCATGAGGGGGGGGGGGCAATCCACAAAGCAAAATATTTAGTGGGGATTTTTTTATTAAAACAAATAGGTAATTAAAAAAGAACATAATTTCTGATTAAACATATAGAAATATATTTAATATACGGTTAGTTTGCCATAAGAAACGGTTTGTCGTTGCCATTACTCATCTCCTGAGCCCTGACCTTGGCGGGGGCGGGGGGGGGGGGGTCTGAACCCCCCCCCGTGGCTACGCCTCTACTTCCGATCACTAAATTGTGTTTTATATTTTTCCAAATGTATATTAGTTTGCTAATAAATATGTATTTAATAGTAAAAAAATGCGTTTTTTAACAAAAAGATTTAATAACATTTTAGGCCACAAAAGTTTTAATCAATTTAATATATCTGCTGAAAAGTTTCACAATTATTTTCCCTTTTGAAAAGTTGATTAATTCCTATTTAATTTTTTGAAATATTTATTAAATAATTTAGCCATTTGATTTTTTTCATTTCATTTTTCCTCCCTCTTGGTAAAACAAAATCAATAGAGTGTGTTCAAATATCACTTTTGTTTAAATTAGGATCATATTTTCCAGCTGGTAAAAAATAGAAAAAAGATCTGGGAATCGAAACAGCTGAGAGTATCAAATGGTAAATGGAAATAGGGTGGATGAAGGAAGGCTGGTGGCGGATTTGACACCATGCGCGCATTATTCAGACAGACAGACAGCCACCACTTGCAGACAAACAAACAGACAAAGGACGCTTTTATAACCACTCAGCTGAGATTGAAAAAACATAAAATCTTCAAAAATAAAAATACAATTAAAGATTGAATTATAAATAATATCTAATAATTATTTATTTGTCAAAACTAAATATATTATGTGAAAATGGATAAGTACGTTTTTCATGGGTATAAATAGAAATAAAATTCCGGCCAAAATCTCGGTCCAATTAGGTATTCAATCTTCCACCGACTCTTCGGACAAGGGTTGCCAACTTTAGAGCACAGATTTTCGGGACAGGGCTGAAAAAAGCGGTTTGCAGAAACAGTGGAAGGTTTATTAGGTTTATTAGTAGAGTTAGTAAAATAAAGCACAATTGTTTTAGTATATATTCGTAAATCTTTTTTTAATGATCTTATTTCAAGTACCAAATTAAATTTTCGCTCTCTCGAGTAGTACGGGACAATAGCGTTTAGAGACGGTTGGCAACTCTATTTCGGACCCACAATGGTACTCTTCTTCAAGGAAGAAGCTAGTTAAGTTAAAATAAATATCAAATCGTCTAAACTTTTGTAAATTTTTCTTCTTCTTCAAGCGCCATACTCAATTCCGAGCTCGGCGATTACTGTAGAGAGTATCGCCTCCAGTGTAATTTTCCTGTGGAAATTTTTCACAGAGGTGGTTTCCAATTGCCTTCCCACGAAGGATCAGATTATAGCCAGTCAAATATTTGCAGGGAGTCGAGCTTGAACCCGCGCTAGCTTGATAAGAAGGCATGCTCTATAGGGTGAGGCATAAAGATATACCACATTTTGAATAGGTATAAAAAATGAAATAATTTAACTAGAAAAAAGCTGAATATATTTTTTAAAAGAACATAAAATAATTTTTTTTTTAATGTCTTTTAAACATTATCAGACAATAAAAGGAAGGGGGGGGGGGCAAAAATGAAAATTCTAGCCATTTTGACCAAACTCAACTAAATTTTGTATACATATTCTGTGGACCTCCAGATGGGTAGAAATGCAAAAACTAACCAAATTTTGTATAGGTACTTAGTTTGGCCGAAAAGGCTAGAATTTTCATTTTTGATCCTGAGTCCCATTTTGGGGGTTAGTTTTTGCATTTCTAGCCTTCTGAGGGCCATGAAATATGTATACAAAATTTGGTTGAGTTTGGCCGAAAGGACTAGAATTTTCATTTTTGACCCCCCCTCCCACTTTCGTCTTTTATAATGTTTAAAACACATTTAAAAAAGGACCCAGACTGGCTATCGCAATACTCTCCCATTATATTCTATAGAATATAAATGTGAAAGTGAAAATTATTTTATGTTCTTATTAGAAATATATTCAGTTTTTTTCCTAGTTAAATTTTTTCATTTTTTTATACCTCTTCAAAATGTGGTAGATCTTTATGCCCCACCCTGTATATCCACTCGACCGTAAATAGTAATTGCTGACGTAGAGAAAATAACTACTAATTATTAACTCTAGTAATGGAATATATTATTAGAATATTGGTGAAATAGAAAATAAATACTTTTTATTTTTTTAATTTGAAAAAATATTACCCCTTTATTATTATTTTCAATTATTTGAAACAATATTTCGGAGAAATTTTCATCGTCATTTTCAAATTAATATAATTGTTTCTCATGGATGATTATGGTACATAATAGGATCTTAGTCATAAATATTAAATATTATAATTACGAGTATAATAAAAAGTGAAAACAAATAATCCCTCTTAATGCTTCATTGATGTTAAAATTTAATCTATAAACCTCTCTCTTTTCTACATTAATTTAACGATCAATCTTGCATGCTTAAAGCTTAATATGCATTCAAATAAAATTTCTTAATTTAGTATTTAAAAGTATTTATAAACATTTTAAGACACAAACAAAATATCACATTGGGTATAATATCTCACGTTATATTTGTATTATTATTATTATTTTAGATCTAGATTTGGAAAGAGCATTCTTCATTCGAATGAAGTGTGTTTTGGCAAAACGAAACGCCGGCCTCACCACTGCAGGATATAAGGTCATTCACTGTTCTGGTCATGTTAAGGTAATTATCAATTGAAATTTTGTATTCATTTTACCATATATAAAACAAAATGGGAATGTCTTGAGAATAGAAAAATCACAAATAGACAAGCTGCAATTATTCGAATAACGAGATACAAATTACTAATTAAGTACATCAGCTATTATAGGCAATTAAACAAATTAAAATTAAATTAATGGTTTTAATTTCATGACATCAAAGAGATTATAGGCTTAAGGTAGTTGTATCACCATATGGGTTTTCTTAGGATTTTTTTAAAATTTAAACATATTATTATTTAGATACTTCTGTATCGATTGGTGGCAAAAAGAAATTTATGAACAATATAGTTCCGGAGATATTAAATTACAAAGATAGTTTTTCAGACTCTTATACATTGCACTATAAGGGATATCGGAAACTTTACATACATATTTAATTATAATATAATTAAGAAACTCTTCTTACCATTGTCATAAAAAAACTAAACCAACATTAAACAATACTTAATACCTTTTTTAAGAAAATTTTAATTCATAGATACAACACAGTTTCTGAGATAATAATTAATAAATATTGAAAATTGTATGATGAAAAATTTACACTAAAAACAAGCTGACAACAACTCATTTATTTAACCTAAATAGTGTGTTAACTTTAGTACTTTTTGGACGTTTTTTCGCTTCAGCTATTATCGCAACAATCGCTTATTAAGAACTTTTTGTTTCATAAATCTTCCTTTATAATGTACTTTATCTGACATTTCAATGATAAAATATATACAAGCTCGGACAGTGTTGCCAGATTTGTCAAACGAGCACGGGATTGGCTAGTAGTGGTACATAAACAGCAAAAAGTTTTGTGCTTATGAATTATGAATTCTTATTATCTTTACTATATATTCTAGCATTAATTTTTTGCTACTATTGTCGGGATACAACTACCTTAAGAAGAAGAAATAACCTTTTTAACTAATGAAAGAGGGAAAAAGAGCACAAATAACCTCACTATAGTTAAGTTTTCCTTCATTTTTTTACACGGTTTTTCGAATTAAATAAAGTTCTTTATTTAGTCTTACACGGTTTTTTAATAATATGGAAAGCATCCCCTTTTTACTACAGGAATTATATCTTTTTAACATTGTTTTTTTCGAGGAACGTATCTACTGAGTAAAGAGAAAGTTGGATGTAGTTATTTTGTACGCACGGTGATTTCTGGCTTTATCATTTGGCTAATACAGTGAAACCTTTCAAATCCGAACCCCGGAAATCCGAACGCAAAAAAGAGAAACTTATTTATTTAATTTTGTATAAGTATATTCTACTTTAAAACCTTATTTTACCTAATTAGTTGAAAAATTATCAAAGAAGTACAGTTAGCATACCTAACAAAGTGTAAATGTGTCTACATACTTATGTCATCCAGGATTGAAAGACGGTAAAAGCTGGTTATTAAAATTCTTTTAGGTTAATCACTTAGGAAAAACAATGAAATAATAATAAAAACACACAAGATATCACTTAATTTTTCACTTGCTATCAGTTATCTTCAATTGTCGAAGCTGCTTTCGGCTAATCCGAACAAATTGAAATCCCTACAGGCTACAGTACCAATTAGTTCGGATTTGAGGGGTTTCACTGTATTAGTAATATGCGGGATTGAGAGACATTCCTATTTTGTAAGCTAGAGAGTTAGAAAGGAAGGAAAGGGAGAGAGTAGAGTTTGACGTGGTAGAATAAGGCTGCTCAGGGATACGACGGGTGTCTGCACAACATGGGCTTGGTGGCCGTGGGCCATTCTCTGCCGCCGTCAGCCATCACCGAGATCAAACTCCACAGCAACATGTTCATGTTCCGGGCCAGCCTCGACCTCAAGCTCATCTTCCTCGACGCACGAGTCTCGCACCTCACTGGGTCAGTATTCCACTCAGCTACACCACATCTCACATTAGCTAAGAGTATAGCGTTGCCAATTTCCACGACAGAACTTCGTATCTAGGGTTGCCAACAAAGTCATTTTAACCCGGAATCACCGGGTTTCACTATCATTCTTCAGGTTCAGGGTTTGGAACATGGCTGTCCAGCCTTTTGCCTTAAACGGGCCGCATTTGAAGGAAAAACAAATCCCTCGGGCTGCATATAAAATTCACTAATTCCAATGATATTTGTTAATCAAAAAATATAGCTAATAATGTAGAATAATGATATCCACAAAGACAAAAAAAGCAAAAATATCATAGCATTATAACCTTTGAATTATTATCCTTTAGGATTTTGTTTTTAAATCATTTATCTATTTCTATTAGCAATTTGAAGTCTTTTTAACCGACTTCAAAAAAGGTGGAGGTTCTCTATTCGACTGATTTTTTTTTCTTTTTTTTGTGTCTATGTTACCTCATATCTCCACCAATTGTGAACCGATTTTGATGATTTTAATGATTTTTTTTATTCCAAAGAGGGTACCTTAGGGGTGGTACCATATTAATTTGGTCAAGTTCTGAAGATATGATCAATGACGAAATAACGTAAATCTCCAATTCATATGACCAAATAATCGAAATTATAATAAATAAAATCTTTTATAAAAAAAATCTTAAAACATTCATTTATAACCCGCAAACGTTTCGAGAGAATTTATATATTTATGAATTGAATTTTATTATCATTTTCTGATTTATTCGTCCGACGCTTTCTCTTACGAGATGCATGCTAGATATTATATTAAGTCACTATTAATAAGATCACTAAAAAAGAGAAAATAAAAATAATTTTTATAAATAAAAAATAAAACCGACTTCAAAAAAATTAAATGCAACAAATAAAATAATAATAACTTAAAAACCAAATAAAATACACTAAAAGGTATAAAATAATTATCTAATTTAGCTACAACTAAACGACGAAATATTAACATGAAATCACTTTTTGAAGTCGGTGCCAAACATATACATTTTATGAATCGCAATCGACGGATCTTACTTAATACGTTTGGCGGGTACGCTCGCTTATAGGTATAGTTTGTTTGGGACCGACTTCAAAAAGTAATTTCATGTTAATATTTCGTCGTTTAGTTGTAACTAAATAAGATAATTATTTTATACCTTTTCCTGGATTTTATTTTATTTTTAAGTTATTATTATTTTATTTGTTGCATTTAATTTTTTTGAGGTCGGTTTTATTTATTTTTTTTTTATAAAAATTATAGAAATATATCGAGTTTAATTATTTTTTAACATTACCAAATTATTGAATTAATTGAAAGTTCTCTCTATATATAATAACGAATAATAATAAGTGCTTTTTATTATATTCAATTGCCCATTTACATATTTTTTATATACAAAGCTTATAGACTCTAGTCATTTTGACTGTTAGTCTTTTTGGTCGTTAATAATTATATTCAGATGTTAGTGTCCATCGGACTCCGCTTGCATATTTTGCAAGAGAGCTCCAGTTTGTGCCATTTAGGATGTCCTTAAATTCGCCCTCCGTTAGGGACCCTTTTTCTTGCTCTGGAATGAGGTCAATGAGGTCATCCTCTCCGTTCCGCATGCAAACCTTTTTAATTTATATCCTCCAGGTCAGCAATGACGTAATGTTGGCAACCTTATTCGAATCCCAAACTTAGTTTTTTTCTACACTTAAAATTTTTGCGTTGTAAATTTCTTTATGATATATGTGAGGGATTGACAAACACCTATGGAAGAAGATGAAAATACTTTAAGTACTGTATGAAAACATTATTTAAAAATTGTTAGAAACTATGTATAAAAATTGTCTGGGAGATTGATGATGACACAACGATGTCGAAACGTCTCTCAAAGATAATAAAGGAAATTAAAAAAAAATGATATATATCAAGTAAAATTGATTACCCCCACCTATATCAAAGAGAAATTTACCACTCCAAATTTTGACTGTTTAATAATAAATAATTTTTCAGTGGGGTCAGGAAAAGTTGAATTAGTTTTTTTTTTTTTTTAATTCAATCGACTATAATTTCTCTCTTACAATAAACACATAACCATGAATATTAATTGAAGTTTAGATTTTTGACTAAAAATGTTTCATTACGAAATTCAAAAGTTATTTAAATACTAAAGATGAGTATCTTACAAGCTTTGGATTAACATAAAAAATGAGAACAAATTAAAAGAATTCGTTTTTAATTCACTTTATTTGTTAAAACAAGACATTTTAATGAAAATTTAATGAAAGGGTTTAATTTGCGTTTAGCGAAACCAATACTTTTGCATCCCGTTCAATTTTGGCAACATTTAAACGTAGACTATTTAGTCAAGATTTAATATATTAATAATTAATTTCATCCTATATTTATTTAAAACTTTATAACTAACAAACAAGCCTTTTATTTATTATCCTACTATTTTTGGTTTCCTATATAATATTATATAATTTTTAACTAAATATGAAATAAATCCGAGTTTCACCTGGAAATTTATTTATATTACTACGTGTCAGTATCCCCGATGGTACAATTGCTTATAGGTTGAAAATCTCTGGTTTAATTAATCAAAATTTGAAAAAATAGACGAAATTGTTAAATTTGGAATAAATTGACAAAATTGTTAAAAAATAAATAAATAAATAAACAATTGTTAAATTTGAAAAAATATGCAAACTTAATTACATATTATGAAATAAAAGTAAAATTATTGAAAGTCTAGAAATTTGAAATTGACTATAATATATAATATTGTTATTTTTATATTTTTAGCTATGAACCTCAAGATTTGATCGAGAAAACTCTTTACCACTATATCCACGGGCATGACGTCATACAAATGCGACTGTCGCATCATCAGTTGTTATTTAAAGGACAGGTAATCATTGAACAATTACTTATCAATTAAAGAAATATTATTGTACTTTTACTTGCGTACTGGATGTTTTTCAATTATATTGAAGAATTTAATTAAAAATTTGCTTATTTCTAGTAATTTTATTAATTAACTGGTGAAGTTGACCCATTTGGGAGCTAGTGGTATAGGTGCTGTAATATCTAGAACTAATAATCACTTAATTAAATAAAATAAAATAATAATCACTTAATTAAATAAAATAAAATAATAATCACTTAATTAAATAAAATAAAATAATAATCACTTAATTAAATAAAATAAAATAATAATCACTTAATTAAATAAAATAAAATAAGTAAATTTTTAATTACATCCATCATTCTATTAATAATTGATAATTAAATTTTTATAATTTTTTTAACTGATATGACAAAGAATAATTGACCTATCAATGAGAAGTGTTTTGACCGCGCTTTATTTGAAAAAAGATATTTTATCACGAGATTATTGCGGATTATGCTATTAAAGTCTGTGGAGTCTTAAATCTGGACCAGGAGAGAAAAAAGATGTGATCCACTGAGCTACAATCCAACGTCATTCTATAGCCCGCTAGACATTCGGATGGATCACTTTTCTCTCCTGGTCCAGATTTAAGACTCCACAGACTTTAATAGCATAATCCGCAATAGTCTCGTGATAAAATATCTTTTTCAAATAAAGCGCGGTCAAAACACTTCTCATTGATAGGTCAATTATTCTTTGTCATATCAGTTAGAAAAATTATAAAAATTTATTTAAGATCATTATTTCAAGTTAGAAATATATAAGTTCAAATATTATTTTCACTCAATATTTGACAAAAATTCCCTACAGTTGATTCTTGATTGAATCAAATGTAGAAAACATTCGGTTAATAATTACTAAATAATTTAATATTTGTGTTGTTTGTTTTTTTAAAGGTTACAACAAAATATTTTCGATTTTTAACAAAATCGGGTGGATGGGTGTGGATGCAATCCTACGCGACAATTGTACATAATAGCCGATCTTCGCGACCACATTGTATAGTATCTGTAAATTACGTGTTAAGTGAAGCTGAAGGACATTGGCCCCTGAGCGTGGAACAACTTGCACAAACACCCCATCAACTCCACTTGGTAAGTTCCAACATACCTTAAAGCAATTCAACTATTATTGCATTTTTTAATGTATTTAATATATAGCACATAGCATAGAAAAGTGACACAATTCAAAAAATCTCCTTTTGTAAGAAATTCAAAAAATTTAACTATTCCGAGTTTACTAGCCTCGGTGCCTTAACAAGCCTTTCAAGAACCCTGTGTCCGGTGTTAAATTCGCGATCTATTTTTTTTATTTTTAAATAAATATTTATATTTTTTTATTATTATATTATTCATTTAGCATTTTTACTCTGTGTTTTTACTTTATCCATGGGAAAATATAAAGAGAAAAAAGGTATCACTCAAGTTACCTAGGATAAGAATCATCAAAAAGATTTCTTATCAAAAAATACCCAATTCAATTCTCTCTTCACACCTACGTATGGGGTATATAGAAACGAACAAAAGAAGAGAGTTTTGAATTGGTTCAACAATTAAATAAAATTACGATGGGACACCGATTATTTACAATAAGGTATACCAAATCGTTTGAAAAACAGCTTAAGTTTCAAGGTTCACAGTATGTCTGCTGAAAAAAAGAAACCCTATTAAACGAACTAATGTACCTAAGCGAAACCCTAATATGATGCTTTCCAAGAATCTCACCATTTTCTCAACCGACTAGGATCATATGATGGGTTTCCAAATGAAAGACTTTTCAAATATAGTCTTTCGACAAATATCGAAATCACACACACTCACTCAGATAGAGGATATGACCTATCTCTCGGGTATCTGTTGCTCTGTCAAGCGATATCACCTCGAATGCTGGAGATCCCTAATATGCCTGTCGTCCGGGCAACCCTTCAACCGGGCACATTCACGCTACACGGTGAGGGCTCTTAAAACTAGCAAAAACAACACACCTACGCCAGACTATACATCTGAGTATTACACTTGACATTGTATCTCATAACCAAGACAGTCGGCAATATCCATAATTAAAAATTTAAAAGGCCTAAACCCCAAATATAATTACACACACCTCGTTGGAGAAGGCGCAGATATATATTCTCAAAAAAATTCAAACATCGCCCCCTATAATCTAATTCCTCCCCTAGGAGGAGTATATTCGCGAAAATTCAGTTTTATAGATATAGGGTTTAGTTTAGGTACATATGTTAGTTCGATAGGGTTTCTTTTTTCATCACCTTCCTTCCTTCCTGACCAATTACGTGGCCTGTATGCAGTGGTTGCATAGGCATTTTATTATCATGAGGAAATTTTCAGGACCCTCTTGTTAAGGGTGGTAGAGGGGGTTAAAAATTAAAAATCTAAGCCGTTTGACCAAACTCAACCAAATTTTGTATACATAATCAGTGGACCCCCAGAAGTCTAAAAATTCAAAAACTAATCGCCCAAAATGGGTGGGGGGGGGTCAAAAAATGAAAATCTTGGCCATTTACCAAACTCAACCAAATTTTGTATACATAATCAGTGAGACACCAGAAGTATAAAAATGCAAAAACTAACCCCCTTACATGATTATAAATAGTTTTAGGGTCTAGGTTGTATGGTAAAGTCAAGTGGATGGCCACATCAGAACACGTCGGCTTATTTAATTATAAATATTATTTTTCATGGGGTCAGTATCGCATATTTTTTATATAGTTGTATATTAATATATATCTTTTAACTGAAAGAAAAAGTTAAAGGTAGTCAAGTTACTTTATATTTATACGACAATAATTGTATAAAAGTGTAAAATGTAACTGGGATAATTACCGTATATTATTGAATAAAATAAAAATAAATAAAAATAATAAAAAAATTCCAATATAAATGCAACAAATAAAATAATATGAACTCAAAAATAAAATAAAATACACTAACAGGTATAAAATAATTATCTAATTTAGTTACAACTAAACGACAAAATATTAACATGAAATCACTTTTTGAAGTCGGTGCCAAAAATATATATTTTATGAATCGAACTCGACGGATCTTACTTAGTTCGTTCGGCGGGTACGCTCGCTTATATAATTTGTTTAGCACCGACTTCAAAAAGTGATTTCATGTAAAAATTCCGTCGTTTAGTTGTAACTAAATTAGATAATTATTTTATACCTTTTAGTCCATTTTATTTGATTTTTGAGTTCATATTATTTTATTTGTTGCATTTAATTTTTTTGAAGTCGGTTTTATTTTTATTTTCTCTTTTTATTGATGTTATTAATAGTGACTTAAGATAATATTTTGTATGCACCTCGTAAGTGAACTATTCGAGCAAATGAATCAGAAAATGATAATAAAATTCAATTCATAAATATAGAAATTCTCTCGAAACGTTTGCCGGGTTTAAATGAACATTTTAAAATTGTTTTTTATAAAAGATTTTATTTATTATAATTACGATTATTTGCTCATAAGAATTAGGTTGTTTTGTCATTGATAATATCATCAGAATTTGACCAAATTTATATTGGAGCACCCCTAAGATACCCCCTTTCCAATAAAAGAAGAATCATCGAGATCAGTCCACGTGGCAAAAAGTTCTAGCTGAACATACATAAAATAAATAAATAAATAAATAGTTAGGTATCTTGACTATCTTGGAGCTATACTGATCCAAAGGCAGAAAGTATAATTAAAATCTGTTTATAAGAAAGAAGTTATGCCTGAACAAACATAACAAAAAAGGTCCAATACCAATGAAAAAAAACGGGACCAATCGGAAACTATACTGAACCCAATGCAAAAAAATCATCAAAATCGGTTCACAATTGGCGAAGATATCAGGTAACATAGATACAAAAAAAAAAAAAATTCAATCGAATTGAGGACCTCCTCCGTTTTTGAAGTCGGTTAATAAAAAATTAACGTTTAAAAGACTAAATTTTCTAAATTTTGAATAGTTTATTTAATTTAAATTTATTTAGGATCTAACTCTTCTTGTGCTAACTCAACTCTACTCTGAACATTTGTGAAAGAGATAGGGACTGAGTGTCGATAAAATGTCCACTTTATTTCCAATTTTTTTCGTATTAATCCATTATTATTAAGATCATTCTTCACTGGAACAGTAGCATTATACTCTGAAGCAGTTAAAGTTGTTAATTTATATGTAAATAAAAATGATGCCAACTTTATTGCTGCGACTCAGTGGTTAGATTTAATTTTAATTAAGATTTAAATATTGCCGCAACCCATGGATAATTTGTTGGAATGTTTTGTTGGCTGGAACGCTTCCTTCCACACTCGTTGATGAGATATCTCTGGAGCTGGACGATTCTTTATTTAATAGCGTAGGCTATTAAAACGCATTTAATTCCGGATTTTTATTGCTATCTCGAGCGAATCTGCTGCCAGTGAAACAAATTGCTTATTTTCACGGGGCATTATGTTCATTTAGAAAAGACTGGGCTTAATAATCAAGTGGGCGATAAGAAAAGAAAGAAAACATGAACAAGATAACCAACCTAGTAAATATACACAATACGATGTACCTATTTATATAATGTTAGTAAATCGCTGAAGATGTCGACACACCAAAGATCGGCATAATATTCACATTAGAATACTTTTTTTATTATTTTTTACTTTTTATACAAAAACCCAATCAAAACACTTTGCTTTGAGTTTGAAAAAAAATACCTCTGAAATAAATCTAAAAAACAAAATATATGCTTATAGGTATAACTAATTATCTTGCCTCTTTCCGATAATTATTTTAATTCCATATTCTCCCATTATCATTCAATCAATTCCTAATTATCTTGCTAATTATTTGAATTTATGCATACATTGTTTTTGAGCTTCGATTCCGGAATTACTTCTCTACCATCGACTGTCCTTGATCATCTTTTAGTCCTTGTTTTTAATAAGAGGAAAAAACTAATTAAATAAAAAAAACATCTTTTCCGATAATTATTTCAATTCCATTATTCCTCCCTTCTCTCCTCGTCCAAATTTATTTCATAATTATCTTGCCATAATTTATTTTAATTGATATTAATATTTGTAATATAATATTAGTGGATTTCAGAATAAATAAAACAATATTTATTCAAAGTGAAATTGAAATACACCTGTTAATTGATTTATTTTTTTATCATAAGAAAGTCTTAAAATATCAATAAAATCATCAATATATGGAATACCAATTGCGTTTTTGAATGCTTCTCTGTATTCTGTATTAAGGAGGTCCTTTCGCTTCAGTTTAGTCAAAAAGAAGTTTAGTATCTAATATTTAATAAAATAAGTTAAAATACAAATTAAAAATAATGGAATTAAAAAATAAATAGTATCAAAACGGTAAATGTTTGTAATGTTCTGATGTGGCCATCCACTTGACTTTACCATACAACCTGGCCCCTCTCCTTATATTAAATATTTAATAAAATTACTTATAATCATGTAGGGTAGGGGGGTTAGTTTTTACATTTTTAGATTACTATGGGCCCACTCAAAAAGCTAATTTTTAGTTTTTTTTTAACTTTTCTATTCAACTAATAGTACTATAATTCATGAGAAAGTGTCAAGATCTTAATTTTCCAATAAGACTCTGAGAAAATGTTTACTTTTCAAAAATTTTATTTTCACGGTAATAATGTATGATTGAAACTTCACCAAAGCATTAATAGAGAGTTAAACTATTATAAAAAATTAAGTTATAGTTATAATCAAATATTTTTTATTTAACATTGGCGGCGAAAGGGCCTCCTTAAGAAGTGACACCGAAAGCGATGCCTTCTGGGTAAGCAAGAAGTCCGCCCAAGTCGGGCTTCGCAGCTATGGTCATAAATAAAATACAAATCATATTAGGGGCATCTGAATGGTAAATAATTAATAAAGTAAAGGGTGTGTAGTTTCACAGTGAATGAAATAAAACTCCAATATAATTCGGATTATTAGTCCATCATCAGGAGTTTACAAGTTAAAACTAATAATAATTGAACGAGTGATCACAATTTTTAACATCTAAATCACATGTACCAATATAACAAAATATAACATTCAAATCTTACATACCAACATAACACAAGAAAACATCAATAAAATTAAAATTTAAAAATTGTTTTACAAAGATTTTTCTTTTTTAAATATAAAAATATATAAATATAAATATAAGAAATCTAAGTAAATATGAATATTAATATAAATAAAAATTACAAGTATAAATATAAAGTCTTTTTAGAATTAAATTAGAAAATAAAATTACAAATTTAAGTCATAGACACAAAATTAATTATAAATATCAATTTACAAATAAGCATAAATCACATATAGAGATAAAGATTAAAATAAAACATAATAGAGATAAATTACAATATACAACAATTTTGTGGTTATCTCATATATCAGTATGTCATTTATTTTAGAATGGTAAAGTCATGTGATTGGCATATCACATTTTATTTTTTATTTCTATTAGATAATATCTACTTAACTTGTCTAAAGGTGCCATTATTTATTCCATATGATTGATTGTTTTGAACAGCACACAGAGCCGGTGGCGAAGAGTCGCCAGGGGCGTATTCCGAAGGCGGCCCCTGCACCCCCAGCCCTGGACTTTGCCCCCACGGAGGCGGCGCCCGGCGAGTACAACCA
Source organism: Forficula auricularia (assembly GCA_024734495.1). Lineage (NCBI taxonomy): Eukaryota > Metazoa > Arthropoda > Insecta > Dermaptera > Forficulidae > Forficula > Forficula auricularia. The sequence goes on along the minus strand of JALMQS010000085.1, from coordinate 4,108,913 downwards.
CCACCACCAGCACGACCCCTACGGCCAACCCGGCTACCCGGAGGGCACAGAGACTTTCTACCCTAACGAGTATTACTACAGCCCTACAGACCACAGGCCTTTCAGCGCTAGCGACAGTAGCTGCTCTAGCACAGAACCAGAGCCCTTTCAGGTATCAACACTTGTTGACTAAAATTCCAAAAATATATGTAAAACACAATAGTAACTTAAATCCCGAGTTTATTGAAATTTGTAGCGAATTATTGGTTTATAAGCAGAAACCGGATCTTTGTTCAGTTAAAACTCCTAGAATATACAACAAAACATACAAAAAAAAAATGTTAAATATCCAATAAAAAAAAACCCAAGTATGCAATTTTTTTTATGTAATATTAATGTACTGCGAAATATGTCCTAACAGCAAAATAAAAAAAAAATAAAAAAAATTTCAAAATTTCTTATAATATTATATTGAAAAGAAAAATTAATTATTGACTGTTTTTTAATATAATAAAAAAATACAAATCTTTTATAAAACAATCTTGGAACGATTTATTTTGAAACTAGACGTTTCGGGAGAAATTCCACTTTTATCAATAGAAATTTTTTTAAAAAACTTCTAGTTTCAAAATAAATCGTTCCAAGATTGTTTTATAAAAGATTTGTATTTTTTTATTATATAATAAATGATGATTGATGAATGATGGTTAAGATAAGCACTCCTTCTATGGATCGCGACCGCATTTTGATTTTCGAAACTGAATTTTGGGATCGCGAAACTTAGAGCAATAATAACTATGAAAAAAAAATGATCTCTGAAAAAAATTATAATACGCAGCGGCCAAAAATTATTAATGTTTTTTTGAATTCAGTCATTGAATTTCCAATAATTTATCAAATTGCCATTTTGTATTAGATATATTTATTCATGTTAAACGACGTTCTTAGCGATTTTAAAATCAAAATACAGATCAAATTTGAAAAATGTTTAAGATGATGAACTCTAGTTTAACTATTTAATATGAAACAATCAGATATCAATTTCATTATATTTAGATTTGATAATTGTAATTATGTAGTTTTAATAAATAATACAATTATTATATTATAATAGGTAGATATTTTTACTAAAGATTTGCTTCAAATTAAATTTATTTGTTATTTGCTAGTAAAAATGATGGTTTGTACAATATAGGTATATCCGAGGGGTGAACCGCGACTTAAAATCACATACACCTACTTCCACTTCCACTTTCATTTCCAAGTAGAAGACAATAGATTATCTAATGAATTCCAAAATAATTCCACATAATTCCAAAGACAGTGTACACCTAATTCCAATCGCGGTTCACCCCTGGGGTTGCGAAAAGTTTCTTAGTCAAAATAGGGTCCCGAATGAAAAAAGTTTAAGAAGTGCTACTATAATCAATTTAAATTTAAATTTAGAATCACTAGACCCGCGAAATTTTACAAATGAAGATTTAAATAATTAAGGGAAATTTGCAAAGAAATTTTCTCTGGGTAGAGACGGACTAGTAGGACTTTCAATTGAAAGTATTGGAAGGCAGCCCAGGGGTAGTGAGGAAAGAAAAATAACATATACTATATATATACTATATATAAGAGCCTAGATTAATTTGTAACAACTCTGAGAGAATTTTCTTTAAAAAATTACCCTCTTGTCTAGAATCGAACCGACGAACTCTTGAACTAAAGGCATCAGCTCTAGCCATTACACCAATGCAACATTAATATTTATATCTTGATTTCTGTTACTAAAACTATATATTTTTGATTTAGACTTTGTGTCGAGATAATATTGTATTCATTTGAACTCGAATGAAAATGAAAAAACACCTTAAATTAAATTTAAAATAATAGATTATAGATTTTATAGATTTATAGATTTTATATTTTATAGATTTTTTATAGATTTTAAATTAAGAAACATTAAATATATATTAATTAACGAGGCAAATTTGAAATATAATTGTCAGCTCAGATTTTAAACTGATGGCTCCAATCGATTTTCATTAACCAGGCAAATTTGAAATATATTTGTAATTTGGACTCGAATTTTGAAATGAAAGACTCCAATTCATTTTAAATTAAGAAACATTAAATATTATTGATAATTATTCCCCCCCTCCCTCCGCCACTCAAAAATTAAAGAGGCGAAACTTTTAAGAGACGGTGTATTTTCGGTAGTTTACGGGTATACATTTAGAGTGTGGTTTTTTAAGAGGAATAAAATTTTTGGACCGAGCCGCTGCCCGCCAGGGCACTCAGCTCGGAGGGACGAGCTTCGAGGGCGGTCCGAAGGCACGCACGAAAAGCTCGTATCCAAATAAGGAGTAATTTATTGGAATCCTTCCTCCTTCCCCTTGAAACCGACGTTTCGGAGGATTCTTCCCTCTTCTTCAGGGTTTCAAGGGGTCACTGAAGGAAACAAATAAAATGCTTCCTTCCTCTGTGGAGAGAGGAATGAAGCATTTGATTAATATTTAATAATAATTATTTATTAATATATTTCTTAACACTGTTCTAACTTGTTGTTATCTAGAGCTACTCGTTGTCGTGTCCGTTCGCGAACGCGTCGAGTGCAGCGCTTCCGCACCCGCCACCTCCAGGATACACAAGCGTAATCGTCGACAACCAGCAATACCAGCTCAACACCTCAACTCAGCCCATCAACATCATTTAATTCGAAATCGACCTCTGTTAATCAAATAGTGAATATGAAAACTTGTCCTGGAATACAGTGTGTGGGTGACATCTGAAAGATACTCTTGGAGGATCGATCTCTTGTACATAGAAGAAACAAAAGACGATGGTAGCAAGGGCGTAGCTATAGCTTTATAACATGGGGAGGGGGTCCACCGAGGGGTGAACCGCGACTTAATATTGTGTACACCTACTTCCACTTCCACTTTCAAGTAGAAGACAATAGATGTAGGGAATTCCAAAATAATTCCACATAATTCCAAAGAAGTGTACACCTAATTCCAATCGCTGTTCACCCTCGGGGTCCACATATATATTTTATGACACGGATTACCATCCGTGACGGATACCAAAGGTGAATATTACACGAATATGGGTGGTAGTTGAATTATTCTTGGCGGTCTTTATTACTTCTCTTATTGTGTGGGTGGCCGACATTTTTTCCAAAAATATTCATATTTATTGTAATACCTACTTATTTTATAACAGTGGCTGGCGTTGACTATTCAACCAGGAAATGATGTCCAAAAACAACCCTTCATTTTTTTATTTAAATCTTCATTACTTTTTGCAAAATTCATCGATAACACTGATAAACAATTGAATTTTCCTTTAAATAAAACTAAGTGATCTTTATATATTTAGATGTGCTGAAAACGAATATTGCATCCATTTTTCTCAATCACCTAAATTTTTTGGGCACGGTTAGTGAAGAATGTTTCGAGAAATTTCACCAGGATATTTATGTCATGGAGAAATGATATGCAGGATAATCGGTACAGAACATGTTAGTAGACTACTGTTGGAACCCAAGGGAAAGGTTTCTGCTGGCAATTACAAACAGCAGAGTTCAAGAAAGAAATTTTGAAAATGCTAGTAAAAATGTGTTTTTTCCTTTTTTTTTGAATGAAATTTATTCATTGAACAGTCAAATCAGTCCTAGACATATTTTTTAATTTTTTTATATTTCATAGTTATTCACTTAAATATTTAAATCCTATTTCATGAGCAAACAAACGAAAATAATTTCAAATTTAGAATTATTATTACAAAGGGAATTAAATTTTTATTAAAAACTAAAAATGAAAATCCAGAGAAAACGATAGGTGATACAGCATTTCTACTTTCAGATTTGGATTCAGCGGGGTCGAATTATAAATAATCACCTATTTTTGTTCAAAGGGGCAAAATTTTTTTTTTAATTTGTTCATCAGTTTTTTAAATTTAACATTAGATTTTTAATTTGATAATAAAGAGAAAGTGGTTAGTCTAACTTCCCTTTTGCTACTTCTGGAAATTGTTTAAATTGTTTTGATAGTTGAAAATGAACGATCAAAATATTGTACATGTCATAATTATGTAACCAAAAAAAATAAATAAATAAAAAACGAGATTCTAATATGACACTGTATGAAAATACCTTTAAAATTTTGAAATTTTAGGGATGCGCTGCATCCACATCATCCACTTCATGGACCGCACGCCACTGGTTTATAAAGAACAAGTAGTCCAGTTAAATTAGACTTTTTATCGAAATTAAATCCCAGATATAATAAAATTTATCTGATTGAGATACGTATCAAAATGTTTAATTCTAAAATTAACAGTTAATAGTTAAAAATAAAATAAAAAACTATCAATAACTCATGTAAGTATTATCCACTTTAATTATTTGTACTTTATAATCAATTTATCCAAACGACAAACTAAAATTTTTATTTATATTATTATATTTATTTTTAATTTCCATTATTGAAAGATGGAGTGAAAAATTTATTTGCTTATAACATATATTGCGATTCAGAGAGAGGTTTTTTGTCTCGAGGGTGTGAGCTGACTGTGCGGATAGCATGTTAGTTCTCAGGTTCGAATCCTGGGGGGATGAATCCCCTCTGATTTCGTAATTAAAAAATATTTCTACTAAAATCTTAGAATTTGTCCTAAAAAATTAAATTCTTTCTATTTAAAATTTTTATTTTAAAAACAATAAATAACAAACGAGGCCCAATATTCTACAACAAATAGTTTTCCATCAATAAATTGTTAACCTTTTTCAATTGAAAACTTGGGCATCCATCAACTAACTGATTCATTTCGGCCCCCACCATATTTGAAGCTGAAGAGAATCAACTGGTTTTTCACTTTTTTGAAAAACTGTTTAAAAACTATTTGTTGTAGAATATTGGACCTCGCTCTCTTTAAATTGATATTTTTAGTTTGTCGATTGGATAAATAGATTAGAAGATACAAATAAGTAAAGTGGATAATACATGAATTATTGAGAGTTTTTTATTTTTAAACTATTAACTGTTAATTTTAGAATTAAACATTTTGATATGTTAATCAGAAAATTTTTCTCTTGCGATTGGTATATTTTTGACTCTAGGACTACTTGAAAGGGCCCAGTGTCGCAATTATTTTAATTAGGGATGCAAACACCGTAAAAAAACATTGATGTATCGATACATCGATATATAAAAAACATCGATGTATCGATATGTAAAAAAACGTTGATGTATCTATAAATCGATATATAATAAAAACATTGATGTATCGATACATCGATATATATAAAAAAACATCGATGTATCGTATCACCGATATATAAAAAAACATTGATGTATCGATACATCGATATGTAAAAAAAACATTGATGTATCGATACATCGATATATAATAAAAACATTGATGTATCGATACATCTATATATAAAAAACATCGATCTATCGTATCATCAATAAATAAAAAAAACATTGATGTATCGATACATCGAAATCTATAAAAACATCGATGTATCGTATCATCGATATATAAAAAACATCGATAGTTTGTAATAGCGAACATCGATGTTTTACTACTGAAACATCGATTTTTCTGAAATGCATCCCTAATTTTAATGTGTGTCATATTTCTTGAATTCTTTAGAGTTTAGAGAATCCATCTATTTTTTCAGTATTGGGGATGCCGTTTCCAATTCGGCATCTCATTTCCACCCCCTGGCTAGGGCATGGGCCAGGGCTACCCCATACCTTACTTATTATTCTAAGCAAGACAAGAGAGAATTAATAAAAATAAAAAATTTAATATATTTTCTATTAAATTAGAAAAACAAAACAAGAAAAGATAATAATAGTAAAGTATTACAAATGATTTCTAGTCGTAGTTTTACTGGGCTTAAGAGTAAAAAATGAAATCAATTACACAATCAGGTAGGAAAAAAATGTAAACTATCTGAAAACTACTATGGTTATAAAAACAAAACTCAAAAATAATTATTAAGGCCGTTTTAGGCAATGATTTGGCAGCCACCCACATTAAATTGTATATAGTTTATTAAATATAGTATTTTAATAAATTCCTCGCTATTACAGGAATAAAATAAATAAATAATTTAAATATTATATTTTGTTAAGTTCTTTCCATTCTTTTTTGTATATTTCATACAATTTATAATCCTTTATAAATAAATAAATATATATATATAAGTAAATAAATAAATAAATATGTATATTATAGAAGAAAAAAATGTAATAAATTAATTAATTTTTTACAGAACTTATTCATTCTTGTTTGATATTTTCTTGCTATATATTAATATCCGAGTTAATGCACTTTCTCAGACTTGCGGTGAAAAAATTTCACCTATCTCTTCAGATCTTATTATTATTATCATGTTTATTTTTCTTTTTGTTTTTACAAAGTTGCCGGGGTATTTACCCAAGGCAAAAATTTATGTACAAAGGTTGTTATATATAGGTATACACAATATTTACAAAGGAATGTATTGTAAGTCCGGCTTTAAGGATGGAAATCAATGCATGACACTGGGTGGGTGGTTCACTGGAGACTCAAAAATTTTCGAACAATGTTCTCAGTTCCCAATAATGCAGCCTTCTGACACGTTCTCATATATCCTTCGTCCAATTGAATTTTTGATTTTGCAATCTTCCAATCCTTCGTGACCAGACCATTTGCGGACACCACCACTGGGACTATCTCCACCCCCTGAAGCTTATACATATCTTTTAGCTTGACAGACAGCTTGGTACTTACTCTTTTTTTCAGCGATTGTTGACAGAAGCTTGTCATCCGAAGGAACCGCAACATCAATAATTATTGCCTTTTTTATTTTTATCAAACAGGACAATATCGGGCTTATTTGCTTCAACTGCTCTTCAGTTGTGATGGCACAGTCCCACAAAATTCGCGCTCGATCATTGCTGATTACTGTCTCAGGCCTACATTTATTATTATTATTATTATTGTGCTGATTTTATTGTACTTTCTCAGCATTACTTTCACCTATCCCTTGGATGGAGTGGGATTAGGATCGGTCGATGTGGAAAGGAAATTCATCCTATCCTGCATGATGTTCCCGATGATCTTAATTCAGGAATTTGCGCACAATGTGGCATGTCTGTAGAATCGCGATCTTCTGGGTCGTTTTGAAAGTCCAAATTGGCATGCCTATCTTCTCTAAATTCCTTAAAAAAATTAAGAGTAACAACTGCCTCTGCGGATATTACTAGAGGAATGGTTTTCACCTTGTTTTATTTCCAGATATTTTTCATCTTTAATCGCCAGGTCTTCATATTTTCTTATTATTATTAATATTATTTTAGTCACTAAACAAGAAACTTTTATAAATATATTCATCTCTGTTTGTCCGTCTGTCACAATCTTGGACCACCTACAATTCATTTCACTTTGAATGATTTCTATTATTTCATTAGTCCTGCCCTTAACAGTTAATTAAATACATCTCTCTTCAACTCAGATTCCGGCTCCGATAACTCAAATTTAAAATCTTCTTTTCCGACTCCGGTTCAGGTAAACACACCTCCGTAACAATCCTATTCTAGATAGCTCGAGTTTCAAATCACGATCATGCGACTTATTGTATACGAGATAAGTACCATTAAAATATTTATTTTGCGACATTCCTAATTAACACACCTTTCCTTTATTTCAATCGATTGAAATTTATACACAACTAACAACTTATTACATTTGAGAAATATTAAAAAAAATCATTAGCGCTGTTATTGAAAAAATTACAAAAAACGGAAAAAATTTCATGTAAATGTCAACTTCCTGTGCTCCGGTTTCAACCAAACGCTTGCTTTACTCTTTCTAGCCTATATGGAGATTGAGCTTCAAATTTCCTACTTCTGAGGACCGGTTGTATGTTTGTAAATACTTTGTTAAAGTGACAAATGGTAGATAGTAGACTGACTGGTTAATGTCCATATGCGTTGTACAAGGTTTTTAGAGACCTAAGTAAAAATTATTTTTATGTTGGGGTGCAAAAATCTCTAAGGGCCAGTTGTATATTGGTTGGTAAAGTCTTTGTAAAAATTGACAAAGGGTAAAACCTTAGAATTCACCTTGTGCCCGGCCGGATGGCCAATCCGATGATGTGTCATCTGATTGGCTATCCGGCCGGGCACAAGGTGAATTCTAAAGTTTTACCCTTTGTCAATTTTTACAAAGAGTTTACCAACCGACATACAACTGGACCTAAAACTACTAAAAAACTTTTGCTTACTATAGCCTTTACCAGGCTTTTGCCGGTCCATCTAGGCGAGTAAAAATAACAGAGGGCTAAAGCCTTATTTTCTGAGAATTCTTTCTTGTACAACGCACATCTGCGAAATCGACCAGTCTACAAGATGATTATCATTATTAAGGCCTTAACAAACTGACATACAACCAGCCCTGTGGCTAGCGGATGCGAAATGCAGAAGGTAAGTATAATATTTATGTACGCACTGATCAATGGATTTCTGGTCACTTTTTGGCCCCTGGGAACCTCAATATCGAGTTCCTTGTTCTAAATCCTATTTCAAACTATTAAGGGAATTAATTCCTTCCGCCTAAAAGTGACAAAGTGAAATTAACTTTTTTAACCTAGGAGGAAGAAGCTCTAAGGGCCAGTTGTATGTCGGTTGGTAAACTCTTTTTAAACGTTAACAAAGGGTAAAACCTTAAAATTCACCTTGTGCCCGGTGGAATGGCCAATCAAATGAAAGTGTCTGTCATCTGATTGGCCATCCCACCGGGCACAAGATGAATTTTAAGGTTTTACCCTTTGTCAACGTTTAAAAAGAGTTTACCAACTGACATACAACTGGCCCTAAAAGTGTCAAGACTCCGGCAGGGGTTTACCATACTTACACTTTATTTTTTAAAATATAAATATATATACCATTAGTGAGTAAATCTAATACCAGTATATTTGCAAAATTTTATTTTTTTTAATCGGATTTTGCAAAAAGTTAAATGCCGACAGGAAGTGCCTTACCTCCTTCCGACCCGCTGGTGTCCTTCATTATATTGTGGTCATCTCAAAAATAAACATGTCAATTCAAAGAATAAGGTGTAGAAAATGCATAGATAGGTTTGTTTATTGACCTGCCAAACAACACGTGTTCATTCAAATACCTACCTGAAAGCAGTGGATGGATGGACCTTTTGGAATTGCTAAAAAGCAGAAAATCCCACGCTATTCACCAACCCATCAGACAGACGTCTATTAAGGACAGGTAGAAAAAAATTATTTTTAAAGGAGGATAAATGAAATTCAATTGCTGCTTTCCAGTAATTTTTATTTTTACAAGCAATTGAATTTCATTCATCCTCCTTTAAAAAATTAAATTATCCAGTACGCACCGATGGGTGAACCGCAATTGGAATTAGGTGTACACAGTCTTTGGAATTATTTTGGAATTCATTAGATAATCTATTGTATTCTATTGTCTTCTACTCGGAAATGAAAGTGGAAGTGGAAGTAGGTGTGCACGATTTTAGGTCGCGGTTCATTACTAGGTACACACCAAGCCTTTAAATTTCTAATTTTTAAAGATTTAGGTGTCGATGTCGGTTCTAGGTGAAACATTATAAATAACTTATGAGGAGAATTTTATAGGTTCTCCTCATAAATTATTTTAAATTTCTTGTTAAAAAAATTATTGCCGAAACGAATTTGTGTGAAAAATAAATAACAAGTATAAAACAAAATTATAATTTCATGTAATGTTCATCTTACCTTACCTTATTATATTAAACGAGCAATTCTTGTATATATAGAATCGGTTTCTATAAAACAGCTAACGATTTGGATGAAATTCACGGGTTAGGGGGTTTTTGTGTTGACAATTCGATCTGTCATGGTCTCATCTTCGGCTAAGTTGTTTTTGATGGGTTTTTTCTTAATTGAAATAATTATTCACAGGTGGTTGTTTAAATAAAAATTTATAATTACATTTTTTCAATTTTCTTTTAATAAAATTAATTGTTTTTTTTATTTTAAATTCCACTAATAGATCATTACAATTATATTATATATTAGAATTTGCCAATTTAATTAATTAAAAAGGATTGGAGGATAGAGGGAGAGATGAAATCCAATCGACTTGATTGGGGAATAATGGAATTGAAATAATTATCGGAAAAGAGGTTTTTTTATCTAATTAGATTTTTCCTCTTATTAAAAACAAGGACTAAAGATGAATTAGGACACTCGATGGTGGAGAAGTAATCTCCGGAATCGAAGCAAAAAAATACAATGTATACATTAATTAATGTAAAATAATTGGTTTAATAAAATTTATAAAAAAAATAAAAAAAATTAATTAATTAAAGGTTGAATGAATTGAGGAGGGATTAATTTCCGCAATATGGAATTGGAATAATTATCGGAAAAGAGGTTTTTTTATTTAATAAGTTTTTTCCTCTTATTAAAAACAAGGACTAAAAAGATGATCAAGGACATTCGATGGTGGAGAAGTAATCTCCGGAGTCGAAGCTCAAATACAATGTATACATTAATTCTTGTGAAATAATTGCTTTAATTAATTAAAGGCATTTTTCTATAAAATAATTTATTAGAATATCAATTTCATTCTATTAAAAAATCCGACAATTCGAAGGATCGTGCCTCCTTCTTCAGGATTTAAAAGGGTCAACGAACGAACCTCGGGGTATATTAATATTATTTTTAACTGCAATTCCATTCAAAACTTTGTGGCCAGTGACACATCTTGATGATGGCCATAGCGGGTATAAGCGTTGGTAAAAAAATAAATTTTGTTTTATTTCAATTTTATTTTATTTTGGCTGCGAATCAAAATCTACCTTTTTACCTGAATTTAAAATTAAAAATAATATTAATATATCGCTTTAAACTTAATCAAAAAATTACCGACCATCCCTCGGTGTTCTAGGTATTATAAATTAATTAAGTATCATTCTCAATTAATCACAGCAGCTTAAGCCGAAATATCATTAAAGTAAAGAAAATTTTAAAAATTTTCTTTACTTTATTTAAAATGTTTCACCAAGAACCCACATCATTCTCCATTAACAAAATTGAAATATCATTTTTTACTTTGTCCATAGCGTAGCATAGCTAAGCTCTATGCCAGGGTTGTCCGACCATTTGTCTTACACGGGCCGTATTCGAAGGGAAAACAAATTCCTCGGGCCGCATATAGAATATACTACCTAATAGTTTTGAAACAAATAATTTAAAACATCCAACGGTTTCATATTAAATTTGAATATCCGAAAAGATTAATTTATTCCAAAACTGTAGACGGTGCCAGTAATTTAGTAAATTTGTAATAAACAGAAAAATAATCCTTAAAATTCAATATATGAGATTTCCCTACCGACTATCTTGAGAGAAACATCTCCTCCGATCCGCAACCTAATATCGTGTACACCTACTTCCAATTCCACTTTCATTTCCAAATAGAAGACAATAGATAAAGGGGAATTATCTAATGAATTCCAATATAATTCCACATATAGTATGTAATTCCAAAGACATGTACACCTAATTCTAATCGCGGTTCACTCCTCAATTTTCGCCATAAAATAAATACGTGATGTGGCTATTTTGTAACTTTACATACCTGTCCTTCCCCAGTAAGGACCTTTAAAAGTAAGTGTGCAAAATTTGGTACTGATCGGACTTGTAGAGGGTTCAAATTTTTTAAAACCTCACCCATTATTTATTATTTTTGGTCTGAATTAAAACAAAATCTAATTAGCCCCTATTCTCAGTATAAGATATCTAATGGGTTTTTGGGCTAGAACGTACAAAACATTTGGAAACACACAAACAGATATACTTCTAGTCCTTACCCTGGATTGACTACCTCTTTCAACCATATTATCTAAAAAAAAGAAATATTTTAAAAATAAACAAAATATACTAGTATACCTTAGCAACGCAGAGATTTCCTTATTTCAGCCTAATTTCAAAACCAACCCTTGCTTTTCCAATCTCTAAATGGAAAGAAGAGTTCACAAACCCCTCTCCCCAAAAAGAGACAAAAAAGTTCTAGTAAAAACCTACCAAAAAGCCTCAAATTCATAAGACAGCTCTTTGTTTATCCCTCAGACTTCAAGTTACTTTATTTTTAACCGACTTCAAAAAAAGGAGGAGGTTCTCTATTCGACTGAATTTTTTTTTTTGTGCCTATGTTACCTCATATCCCCGCCAACTGTGAACCGATTTTGAAATTTTTTTTTGCATTGGGTCCAGTCTACCTTCCGATTGGTCCCATTTTTTTCCATAGGTATTAGACCTTTTTAGGTTTGTTTGTTCAAGACTAACTTCTTTGTTTATGAACCGATTTCGATGATTCTTTTTTTATCCGAAAGGGGGTGTCTTAGGGATGGTGCAATATTAATTTGGTCAAGCTCTGATGATAGGATCACTATTAATAACATGACTAAAAAGAGAAAAATAAAAATAATTTTTAAGAAAAAAATAAAACCGACTTCAAAAAAATTAAATGCAACAAATAAAATACACTAAAAGGTATAAAATAATTATTAACTTATTTAGTTACAACTAAACTACGAAATATTAACATGAAATTACTTTTTTAAGTCGGTGTCAAACATATACCTTTTATGAATCGCACTCGACGGATCTTACTTAGTACGTTTGGTTGGTACGCTCGCTTATAGGTATAGTTTGTTTGGTGCCGACTTCAAAAAGTAATTTCATGTTAATATTTCGTAGTTTAGTTGTAACTAAATAAGATAATAATTATTTTATACCTTTTAGTGTATTTTATTTGTTGCATTTAATTTTTTTGAAGTCGGTTTTATTTTTTCTTAAAAATTATTTTTATCACGTATACAATACACTCCTGGAGTTCGCCCTTCCCCGACTCACCCTGTTTATATCTAAATGTAATCAAATTTTTAAAGTATATTATTTTGATTTAAGAGGGGATCTCTGTCTTTTAATTTAGAAAATAGGAATGAGAGGGAATTTGCTGGTTGATTTATAAAACTGAAACAAAAAAGGACAAAGAGAGAAGGGGGGATTGGTTTGAATTAGAATGATATCGTATATTATAGTATGTATGGCTGGGGGAGTATGAATTTGGGCAGCCGGTTGGCACTTGGCTGGAGTTGCCATGGCGACGGCACGAGTAGCGAATAATTGCTTCAATCTCGGCAGCAAACATCCATCTATCCATCCAACCCCTATTCCCACCCCTTTCTGCAATCCCTAACACTTGTGTTGTTGGTGGCCAAAACAAATATTCATTATATAGTATTCGTAGTACTCTTTACACTCCAAATCCACGGGGAGGAAGGCAAAGTGGCATTAAACACACACACAAATGAACAAATGATTGCTTTTTTATATATGTTACTGTTAAAGTATAAACTATAGTCAATGTATAAATTGATTTTATATTTATAGATAATTAGCTGCAAGGCCCTCCCCTTGGACCACCACCCCGCACACCCCACCCCCACAAACCACCCCCGCACCCAAACCCTATTCCACCTCCGCACTCACCGTGCACCCCACTACGCACCCTCCCCCATTACACCCCCACCCCCGGGCCCACTGCACCCCACCTCCGTTCTCCGTTCCCGCACCCAGTTTTTGCATTTCTAGCTTTCTAGAGCCCAACAGATTATTTTATTTATTTATTTATTTTTTTATTAAAAACATTGTATCTGTAGGACCATCTATCCCATTTAATGTACAATTTTAGACCAATTTAATTACATAAAAATTAATTAATATAATACAAAATGCAAAACAAGAAAAACGGAAAAAGCTAATATAATAACAAACAAGAAAAAATCAAAAAAGGAAAACATAATAACATAATAATTATATGAAACAAAAATAATAAAAATACAATATAAGTATATAGAAAGAAAGTAAAAAAAAAAAATAATAACATATAGGATATAAAATCAAAAAATAAAAAATAAAATATTAGGCTTGGTGCTTGAGTAGTTTTGCTTCGAATTATGTATAAAAAATGTGGTTTAGTTTGGTCTAAGAGCAAGAATTTTCATTTTTTGACCCTCCCCCATTTTAGGTGGTTAGTTTTGCATTTCTAGCACTCTAGAGGCCCACAGATTATCTATACACAATTTGGATGAGTTTGCTCCAAGGGCAAGAATTTACATTTTTGCACCCTCCACTTCTTTTTGAGTGGTTTTTGGTGGAAATTTTTTTAAACAAAAGTTGTCAGAAATCACATCCCCTACAACTTTGCTCATTACCATTTGCCGTAGTGTTAATAGTTTAAGAGCTATTTGATAATTTCCATAAGTGCGCCCCCTCAAACCCCTTTTTGGGGTCAAAATATCAAAACGTTATATAGCAATAAGCTTAATTTAGAAAATATTTAATTTAAATATGAAATTTCATAATAATCCCTTCAGCCGTTTTTACGTGGATCGTGAGGAACTTTGTGCGGAACCCATGGAAACAGAAATACAGACAGACAGACAGGAATTTTGTTGAGGGTGTTTTCGTTCATAACTTTGCTTGAAACGTGTGCAGTCAAAATTTGGAGTGATTTTGACCAATGTACAGACAAAACCTTAATTTTAAATATATAGATCAAGAGATAAATTTGTTAGAGCGAAATCATGGGAGCCCCTGGTTAGTAGGCAACCATTAAGTCAGATCTTCAATAAGAATGTCTAAATAGAGGAGATACTTGAAAAATGTTCTTGCAAAGAGTACGAAGACAAGTAAAAACGAGATAAAATTTTAAAAACCGATTTTCGGTTTTTCATAAATTGGAAAATTGGTTAACCCGTTTTTAGTCGTGTTTTTCAAGAAAACAAAAATGGGATCATATTTTGATACGTCATTGTGAGAACAGTATGAAAAGAAAAAACAAAGATAAAAACATAAAAATTAGACGCTGGTTTCATTTGAACTGATTTTCCCGTCCTGCAGATTTAAATCTTGAAAGACTGAAGTTATATGTTGCGGGGAAGAGGGTCAGAGGAAGAGGGTTCCAGTCTCTTGTTCGGTTAATATCTAAGTTCCTGGAGCACCGAGCGATGCTCAGTAATTTTTTTATTCAGTTAAAAGCGATATATTAATATTATTTTTAATTTTTTTAATTTTAAATTCAGGTAAAAAGGTCCATTTTTAATCGCAGCCAAAATAAAATAAAATTGAAATAAAACTTAATTTATATTTTTACCAACGTTTTGACCCGCTATGGCCTCATCAAGACGTATCACTGGCCACAAAGTTTTGAATGTAATTGCAATTAAAAATAATATAAATATACCCGGAGCTTCTTTTGTTTACCCTTTTAAATCCTGAAGAAGGAGATACGATCCTTCAAATTGTCGGATTTTTTAAGAAAATTGAAATTAATATTCTAATAAATTATTTTATAGAAAAATACCTTTACAAATTCTAATATATAATAATATTTGTAATGATCTATTAGTGGAATTTAAAATAAAAAAACAATTAATTTTATTAAAAGAAAATTGAAAAAAATGTAATTATAAATTTTTAATCAAACCCCTACCTGTGAATAATGATTTCAATTAACAAAAACCCATCAAAAACAGCTTAGCCGAAGATGAGACCGTGACAGATCGAATTGTCAACACAAAAACCCCCTAACCCGTGAATTTTATCCAAATTATAAGAACCGTTTTCGACAAACCGATATATATATATACAACAATTATTATTATTGTTTAATATAATAAGATTTAATCGAATGTTTTCTACATTTGATTTAATCGCGAATCAAATGTAGGGAATTTTTGTCAAATATTGAGTGAAAATAATATTTGAACTTATATATTTCTAACTAGAAATAATGATCTTAAATAAATTTTTATAATTTTTCTAATTAATATAACAAAGAATAATTTCTATATCAATGCGAATTGTTTTGACCGCGCTTATTTGAAAAAGATATTTATCGCGAAACTACTGCGGATTACGCTATCGGAGTCTGCGGAGTCCTAAGTCTGGACCAAGAGAAAAAAGATGTGATCCACTTAGCTACAATCCAACGTCATTTCGCGTATAGCCCTCTAGACATTCGGATGGATCATGTAGAAAACATTCGATTAATTTATGGCAAGCATCTAACATACATGCTAATAGACCGAGAGCTCTGGACTGGGAGATTAAATATATAACATCTGAGATTTCAAATTCATCCGAATGTTTAGTGGGCTATACGCGAAATGACGTTAGATTGTAGCTAAGTGGATCACATCTTTTTATTTCTTGGTCCAGACTTAAGACTCCGCAGACTCCAATAGCGTAATTCGCAGTAGTCACGCGATAAATATCTTTTTCAAATAAGCGAGGTCAAAAACAATTCTCATTGATATAGCAATTATTCTTTGTTATATTAATTATAAAAAATTAATAAGATTTAAGCGCATAAGGGTGTTGGATCTTGGAAAATCGTGAATTTCGCGCAAATGAAGTCTTTGGAGGGATTATTGATTTTATCTCGTAGGAACAAAAGCAGCGTGAATATATATAAAAAAGCGAAAGAGTGGAGACAGATCTACTATGGGCCAAGGTGTCGAGAGTGCCAGTTAATGCTGGATCTCTGACAGTCGGACAGCACGCCTCTACGTACTAAGGTAAGAAGTTGAGTGGGGGTGAAAAAGCGTTTGGTCCGGAAAAGAAAGCCAACATAACATTACATAGTGCAGCTTTTGCTAGTGAGATGAGGTCAGAACCTACCAAACATTGATAGCCCACTCATTTTAGGTAAAAAAAGGGGTCAACCTCGGAATGAAAGATAATAAGCAGTAAATTGGTATAAACCTTTGTTTTGTCGTCCTAAATATTGTCTCAAAAGTCACAAATTCTATCGTGACCGCGTCTTAAGATATTGAAGGTCAAAGGTCATAAAAATTGGTTTTTCGCAAATATCTGGCTTCCTATTGCTTAAATGAGATTTTCACTTGTTATAAAAGTTGTAGAGTATAAAATTGTCTACAACTTTTGTTTGAACTTTTTTTCATACGATCAACCGTTTTTGGGGTAGAGCGCGAAGAGTGCGCAGCGTACAGTCATATATGGCCTAATGCAAGGTCAAGCATGAGTTACGGTTATCAGTACGTTGTATAAAGTCAATTATTTACTAAATAATTATAATTATTAAACAATGCCCATTATTTGTGTACTAATTATTAATTATTTATATTTAATTAAAATAATTAACTTAATCATTTATTGAAAAGTGAATTTAATATTATTTAGAAAACAAATCAAAGATTTTAGTAGAAATATTTTTACATTCCATATCAGAGGGTTTCGTCCCCTTGGGAATCGAACCCAAGCGCTAACTAAGCTTGCCGGGCTGTTAGCCAAACCCTTAAGACAAATCTCTCTCCGATATGCAACATATACCTATAAGAAATAAAGCTATAAATTTTTCACTCCTTTCAACTCGAATGGAATAGTAAAAAATCAGGCTAAACTGAAAAAAGTTTTCAGTGTCGGTTCCTATATTTAAAAGATTAATGTTAAGATTATTTAAGCATCATTTTTTGAGTTTCTTTTTTTGAAAAAAGATCAATTTTTTTCAAAAATCAACCCAATTTTATAATATTGAAAAGTGAATTTAATATTATTTCGGAAATAAATGAAAGATTTTAGTAGAAATATTTTTACATTGCATATCAGAGGGTTTCGTCCCCTTGGGAATCGAACCCAAGCGATTTTTTACTATTCCATTCGAGTTGAAAGGAGTGAAAAATTTGTAGCTTTATTTCTTATATATGTTGCATATCGGAGAGAGATTTGTCTTAAGGGTTTGGCTAACAGCCCGGCAAGCTTAGTTAGCGCTTGGGTTAGATTCCCAAGAGGACGAAACCCTCTGATATGCAATGTAAAAATATTTCTACTAAAATCTTGGATTTGTTTCCTAAATAATATTAAATTCACTTTTTAATATTATAAAATTGGGTTGATTTTTGAAAAAAATCCATCTTTTTTCAAAAAGAACTCAAAAAAAGATGCTTAAATCTTTACATTAATCATTTAATTATTTATATTTAATTATTTATATTTAACTATTTAACTATAGTATATTATTAATTCTAGATTATATATTTTAGTTATATTTTAAGTTAAAACGACATTATATATGTTTTTTTTAAAACGTGTAAATTTTTTAATACTTATATACCTGGAAATACTTGGGTGGTTAGGGAAGGACTTAGAACCTCAAGAATTGGGCTGGATGCTTGAAAATGAAATCCTGGAGCCCATAAGAACGTTATTACCTCCAGCACCAGTCGAACTACTAAACATAATATTTTGCAATTGCAAAAAATGGTTATGGTTCCTGCTGTGGATGCAGAAAATCAGGGCTACTATGTTCTTTAGCTTGTGGCCAGTGCAATGGACAAGCTTGCCTCATCCCGATGAAGAAAGCACATAAGATCCTGTAAATTCTGGAAGGTTTGGAGATGAATATGACCGATAATGAGGATGATGACAATGAATTGAATATTTTTGAGCGACAACAAGAAGAAGACGAAGAAGAAGAAGAAGATAACTAGTTTCCATTCACAATTTGTTTAATAATAATAATTTTTTTAGTAAATAATTGACTTAGATCCGCTTAGAAATCAACTAACTTTTTAGTAGAATTTACAAATTTTGGAAGTAACGAAATAATTTAATGAAAAATACATAAGTGATGCCTCGTAATAATGGAGTTTCTATTTTTCTAAGAGGGGCAATGAGTTTTGTAGTTACTATTTATCTAACTTTTCACTTAAATTTCACCATTCCTGCCTAACCCTTTGAGGTACACAAATGCATATAATTAAAGTACCTACATTTAATTTCCATCAGAAAAGTTAATATGAGAGAAATTTCTAAAATCTATAGTTTACTAGTTATGTAATTGTAAATATTTTTCAATATAAAATGAATTGACCAGGGAACTTTTTAAATAAAAAATATGGAATTTGTTTGATGACACGGATATCAACAAAAATTTCACATGCTATCTAATGGGCACCCTTTATTCAAAACCACTTTTACTTTTGTAAACTTTTTTGAGAGTAAGTTATATTGTTTGTCTGTCTTGTAAGTCAATTAGTCCCAGCTCTTTGATGTCCTTTTCAGTTTCTGTTAACCAAGTAGTACGGACTTTCTTGTACCGCCAGAAGGCGAACAAGCTGTTGGTCAGTCTGTTTGGGGGCAATCTTGCTACACTATGTCTATTATATAAGAAAATAGCATTTTGATTAAGAATTTTGTACTTTAAAATAAATTGTATGAAAAAGATTCAATTTTTTCTCTCCGGCAGCGAATCAACTAGAAATGGCCAATAGTTTTATTTTTTTCTCAATAGATATTTATTCAAGTCTATTGAAATATAAGATCTGTGTGTTATTGTCATTTATTTTTTATATCAAATAATTATTATTAAGAAATTTGCATTTTAAAGGGTAGTTTATTTGAAGTCCAATTTGAAAAAACGCTAATAACTCTGTTGAATTTTTTTTTTAAATTTGAAATTAATAGATCTTATAAAACAATTAATCATGAATCATTTGATACCATTTTGAACGAAATCGGTTGGGTACTTTTTCAGAAAATCGTCAAAAACCCCGTAAACATTTTAAAATCCACCTCCATGTCACAAGTCAATATTTCGTTTCGTATGACTTTTTTAACTTTTTTCAAACCCATCCAATGCTTTCAAAAAACATCATTTTTTGACGGTTCAGAAGGTTTTTGACCATTTTCTCGAAAAGTACCCAATCGATTTCGTTCAAAATGGCATTAAATGATTCATAATTAATTGTTTTATATTATCTATAAATTTTATATTTTTTTTTAAATTTTCAACGGAGTTATTAACGTTTTTTCAAATTGGACTTTAAATAAACTACTCTTTAAAATCCAAATTTCATAATAATAATTATTTGATATAAAAAATAAATGATAATAACATACAGATATGAAAATTTTAATAGATTTGAATAAATATCTAATGAGAAAAAATAAAACTTGGGGCCATTTCTAGTTGATTCGCTCCCGGAGAGAGAAATTGAATCTTTTCATACTACTTCTTTTAAACTACAAAATTCTTAATCAAAACCCTATTTTCTTATATTAAAAAGTCACTATGAACCTCAAGATAGATTAAATCGATAAATTAAAATCAATTTTTTCTCATTTATAATTATTTTTTTCTGTTATATCCAGAGGATGTCTCGCCATCAGACACCTTATTTGTCATTGATTCAAGTCCATTCACTCTTCAATATTGGAATATTTTTAAAGCGTAAACTATTAATTTTAAACATTTCTCTAATATTAACTTTTTTGATGGAAATTAAATGTACTTTAATAAAATTCCTTAGGTATATGAATTTGTTTACCTCAAAGTGTTAGGCAGTAATAGTAAAATTTAAGTGGAAATTGAGATAAATACACCCTATAAAACTCATTGTTCCCACGAGAAAAATCGAAATTCCATTATTTCGAGGCATCGCTTATGTATTTCTCATTAAATTATTTCTTTAATTAGTAAATTTCTCAATTCTAGATGCATGGTAAGTCATGCAAATGCAAATCGTTCAAATCGTATATGAATTTCCGTAACAAGGATATTAAATTAAGAATTAATGATCCAATCGACTTGATTGGGGAATAATGGAATTCAAATAATTATCGGAAAAGAGGTTTTTTTATCTAATTAGATTTTTCCTCTTATTAAAAACAAGGACTAAATATGAATAAGGACACTCGACGGCGGAGAAGCAATCTCCGGAATCGAAGCTAAAATACAAGGTATACATTAATTAATGTAAAATAATTGGTTTAATAAAATTTATTTATATTAAATTAAGGGAGGAAAATGGGGACGATGGGGTGATGGATTGATGGGAACCAATCGACTTGATTGGGGAATAATGGAATTGAAATAATTATCGGAAAAGAGGTTTTTTTATCTAATTAGATTTTTCCTCTTAAAGGACTAAAGATGAATAAGGACACTCGATGGTGGAGAAGTAATCCCCGGAATCGAAGCAAAAATACAATGTATACATTAATTAATGTAAAATAATTGGTTTAATAAAATTAAAAAAAAATTAAATTGAGGCATTAATTATTATATATTAAACATATAGAATTAAATTGAGTTTCTGCAATTTTTTACTAGTGTAGAGTTTATAGATAAGCTGATCCTTTCTCCATTATCAATCCTAGGTACCCTAATATCTTTAAAATATTTTATACCATTATAGATTTTATTATACTACGCCACAATCATTTAAAACAGTGTTTGGCACCTTTTGGCTTACATGGGCTACATTTGAAGAAAAAAAATTGTCTCTGACCGCGGATAAAATATTATAATTTTATTGATAATTGTTATTCAAAAAAGATAGTTAATAATGTAAAAATAAGAACTTTGTTATTTTTTTAGCTCGTAGTGAGCTTCTAATTTTACATAAAATTTTAAGGAGTTAGGTGAAACATTTTAATATAATAATAAAACTTGAGTAAGATACGAGGTAGGTTTCACAAAAAAGAAATAAAACAAAATTGAGTTTTGAATTCGATATATTTCGGGGGTGAGCCCATCATCCAAAAATGGAGTCAAAAAAACTGATAACCCCCGAAATATATCGAATTCAAAACTCAATTTTGTATTAATTCTATTTTGTGAAACCTACTTCCTATCTTACTCAAGTTTTATTATTATTCTATTTATACGTTTATTTTTTAAAAAGTTGACAGTAGATTTTCAGATTTCTTATTTTAGAGAAAAAAATTATCAGGGCAAATTGTTGTGTGTTTTCCAGTATCTATAGAAATCTCAATGTTTTAAGGAATTATATGGATTTATATAGGGTCACTAGTTAGACAGCCCTGGCTTAAATCGAATGAGATTAAAGAAGGATAATATGAGGAATGTTAACTTATTTTTTAAAAGGATCACGGATATAATAATCCCTGATTATTCAATATTTATCTATTGACATGTAAGAACGTCAAAAGATCTAAAAGACAAGTCCTGACAAGTTTTAGTCCAAGAGAGATCAATTAATTGTGATTATTATAGAAAACCCCAATTCCTTGTCTCCTTGTACTAGAATGATAACTATAGACTTGGTTAGTGTCGTATTATATAAATTACTAAAATAATAGATATTTTAGAAAATGAAAATATGAGAAGAAGAAGAATTTTTAAATATTCGAAACTATATTATTTTCTTATTTATCTTATATACCTAGTTGAGCTTATAATTTTGCTTTTAGTAAATTTTATTCTTGAAGAAAGCTTCACGTATTTTAAAGATGTACATTCATATTTCGAAAAATGGAATAAGTATATGTTGGGCCACACTCAAAGCCACGGATTGGAAAGTCCTAATATGCACAAAACAAAATTGTTCAAATTTCCCAAATAATTCTTCGAAAGTAATTTGATATAGATGGCGCTTTCTCTTGTAAATTACAAGAACTAAATTCCGCACGAGTTTTAAAAATATTTTATAATGAAAAGGAATGTACCTTATAAAAAATAAAATATTATTTTAACTGGAGACGAGGTTTGGAGTTTAGGGAGAGCAGGGACCCCCTAAGTCCTTTTCGAGCCGTCGGCGTCGTGCGAAATACTGATGGGCCCCTTTATAAGCATTGAGTCCAAATTACTTCGCACACAAGTTATTTTCACGGCTCAAGGTTCAAATTACGACAAAATCTTTAATCTTTTTAGTATTTTTACACGCTTTATATTAACTTCACCTATATGTATGTATGTATCTATGTATTTATCTATGTATCATCAATGTAATTTTTGTTCTGTTAAATTCCGCAAACATTTCTCTATAAAAATAGTTGTTTACCTACTCAATTTAAATGAAATTATCTAAAAATAAGCTGACGTGTTTTGATGTGGCCACCAACTTGACTTTACCATACAACCTGGCCCCTAAAATTATTTATAATCATGTAAGGGGGGCGGGGTTAGTTTTTGCATTTTCATACTTCTGGTGTCCCACTGATTATGTATACAAAATTTGGTTGTTAGACAAATGGCCAAGATTTTAATTTTTTGACTCCCTTACCCCCACCCCCATTTTGGGCGGTTAGTTTTTGCATTTGTAGACTTCTGGGGTCCCAATGATTATGTATACAAAATTTGGTTTAGTTTGGTAAATGGCCAAGATTTTCACTTTTTTACCCCCCCCCATTTCGGGGGGTTAGTTTTTTCATTTTTAGACTTCTGGGGGTTGGCTGAGTTTGCTCAAACGCCCTAGATTTTTATTTTTTTAACACCCTCCCCCTAAAAATATAAATTATATTAAAAAAAATTAAAAAAAGGGTTCTAAAAAGTACAAAATAATGTAATACTTAATCAAAAAGCGAGGGGCACTTTGTCGAAATTAATTAAAGTTTCTGCGACCCACACTTTTTGTTTAAGTATTAAATTATTTTGTACTTTTTAGAAGCGTAATTTTTAGTTTTTTTTCAATTTATTTGAAACTATAATTTAGATACAGACAAAAAAGTGATACATTCGTATATTAGATTTCTTAGCGCACAATGGAATAACAATGATAAAACAATTTTTTTTTTGAAATTATTATATTATCTAAATTATTAAAGAAGGTAAAATGAATATCTTTATATTGAACGTGTCTATATATAAACACGAAAGAACACAAGGAAAAAATATCATAGAAGCTGGAATTTTCTAGCTTTAGGTACTTTTGGAAAATTCATAAATAAAAATGTCAATATCTAGCTGCTTTAAGGTCATGTAATATAATAGAAGGATAGAATAGAATCGATTTTGATCCATTGTAGATCCTAACTAACACCCCTCAGATAGCACACAATGTATGAAAAATGTACATTTTTGGTATTTCGTACGAAAATAAAAGATACTCCGAAATCCTACTACGTATTTGAACGTGTTCTATGTGTTTTGAATATTACTCAAAATAGGTTCTTTGGATGTTCATTCAAAGACGTCTTTCTAGGTCTTTTGGACATATCTAAACGTATTTTGGAAGTACTTCAAAAAATATAGTTTAAATATCCATTCAGGTGGATGGCAAAGTCATGTGGATGGCCACATCAGCTTATTTTGAATTTATTTTTGGTCGCTGCCCAAATATAATTTTTTCATTATCATTGTCGTTTTAACTTTTTCGACCACAAAATTTATTAAAAATAGGGTGGTCGCGGCCATTGGGGAAGTTTCAATTTCAGTAATCCGATTAAAGATCAACTAACTTTTTTAGTAGAATTGAGAAATTTACTAAGTAAAGAAATAATTTAATGAGAAATATATAAGTGATGGCTCGAAATAATGGAGTTTCTATTTTTGTAGGGAGTATTTATCGCAATTTCCACTTAAATTTCACCATTACTGCCTAATACTTTGAGGTAAATAAATTCATATAGCTAAGGAATTTTATTAAAGTACATTTAATTTTCACCAGAAAAGTTAATATGATAGAAATGTCTAAAATTAATAGTTTACGCGTTAAAAAATATTCCAATATTGTAGAGTGAATGGACTTGAATCAATGACAAATAAGGTGTCTGATGGCGAGACATCCTCTGGATATAAGAGACAAAAATAATTATAAATGAGAAAAAAATTGATTTTAATATATCGATTTAATCTATCTTGACGTTCATAGTGACTTTTTAATATAATAAACTAGCAGTTTGATTAAGAATTTTGTAGTTTAAAACAAGTTGTATGAAAAGATTCAATTTCTTCTCTCCGGGAGCGAATCAGCTAGAAATGGCCAAAAGTTTTATTTTTTTCTCAATAGATATTTATTCAAATCTATTGAAATTTCGTATCTCTGTGATATTATCATTTATTTTTTATATAAAATAATTATTATTATGAAATTTGGATTTTAAAGAGTAGTTTATTTAAAGTCCAATTTGAAAAAACGCTAATAACTCCGTGGAAATTTTTTAAAAAATATAAAATTAATAGATAATATAAAACAATTAATTATGAATCATTTAATACCATTTTTAACGAAATCGATTGGGTACTTTTCGAGAAAATGGTCAAAAACCATCTGAACCGTCAAAAAACGATGTTTTTTGAAAGCACGGGATGGGTTTGAAAAAGTTTAAAAAGTTATATGAAACGAAACATTGACTTGTGACATGGAGGTTAATTTTAAAATGTTTCTAAAACGGCCTTTCATAGACGGTTTACTGGGTTTTTGACGATTTTCTCAAAAAGTACAAAACCGATTTCGTTCAAAATGGTATCAAATGATTCATAATTAATTGTTTTATAAGATCTATTAATTTCATATTTTTCAAAAAAATTTCAACAGAGTTATTAACGTTTTTTCAAATTGGACTTCAAATAAACTACCCTTTAAAATCCGAATTTCTTAATAATAATTATTTGATATAAAAAATAAATGACAATAACACAGAGATATGAACTTTCAATAGATTTGAATGAAAATCTATTGAGAAAAAAATAAAACTATTGGCCATTTCTAGTTGATACGCTGCCCGAGAGAAGAAATTGAATCTTTTCATACAACTTCTTTAAACTACAAAATTCTTAATCAAAATGCTATTTTCTTATATAATAGACATGCGTGAACCTTCAGATAGATGAAATCGATAAAATAAGATCGATTTCTTTCTCATTTATAATTATTTTTCTTTGTTATATCCAAAGGTTGTCTCGCCATCAGACACCTTATTTGTCATTGATTCAAGTCTATTCACTCTACAATATTGGAATATTTGTGAACGCGCAAACTATATATCTTAGACATTCACTTATACGAACTTTTCTGTTGGAAATGAAATCTTGTTTAATAAAGATCATTATATAAATGTGTGTCACTCAAAGGGTTAGGCAGTAATGGTGAAATTTATGTGGATAGTTAGATAGATCCTGCTCTAGAGGCTTAGATATTCTAAATATTCAAAAACTCTAATGAAGAAACGTTTTGATATTTTAATTTACTAAAATAAAGTTCATTATCTATAATTAGCTCCGATGACTAATTAAATATCTATAGACGATTATTTTTTTCTTCAAGTGCCATATTCGATTCCGAGATTCGACGATTACAGTGGAGAGTATTCTCGCAATTGTAATTTTCCAGGGGAAATTTTTCACAGGAGTGGTTTCCGATTGCCTTCCCCTGAAAGGATCAGATTATATCTGGTCAAATATTTGGAGCGAGTCGGGTTTAAACCCGGGGAGCTTGATTAGTAGACATATCTTCTTCTTCGAGTGCCATACCCGAAAAGGGTGTCGGCTCCTCTCCACATATACCTGTGCTGAGTGTGTTTAGTTGTTTTACACAGAGTAGTAGACATATAGAGAGGATTAAACATTCAAAAATAAATATTTTTTCTGAGAAAAGTAAACATTATTTTCCAAAAATAAAAGCGGTTTTGGATAACTTTTCTGATGGAAATTAAATGCAGGTACTTTAATTATATACATTTGTGTACCTTTGGATAAATTCCATATTTTTTGATTAAAAAAATTACCTGGTCAATTCATTTTATATTGAACTTTAATCCGTGTGTTCACAAATCCTTATTCCCTCGAAATCGAGATGTGTCGCGTGTATATTTTTACTTGTGCTCGGGTGTATATGTATATGTTCCTGTGGACTTAGCAGCCCAGGTCCAAGCTCGAGAGGTTGGCTGTTAAGGTAAGATATCTTTATATTATTCTATTCTTATAATTAAATAAATAACAAATACTCTAAATTTTTCAAATACTATTTTCGAATTTTTCAAAAAATATTAAAATAAATTAAATAATATATTAAATATAATTTTATTCCGAATATTTCTACAAAAAATAGTTTAAATTCACTATAATATTTTACTAATAATATTTTTTTCTTTTTTCAGGTAGGTGCTCGTCCTACTAATACTAACATTTAGATGAAATATTTGATTTTCTTATTATCTGCAAAATCAAATCCTTTATCTTTTTCATCTTGTATCCATATTTTACCTTTAAATTATTACTCTTTCCATCTCGAATTGAATCACGAGTATATTTTTACTTGTGCGCGAGCGTCAGGTTGTTCCTGTGGGGTCAGAGTATTCCAGGACCAGACCTCCACTCACGAGACTTTTGCCAAACTGCTGCTAAACTAATCATTATTATCAGCCTGTCGATAGCGACAATCCACTGCTGAATATAAGGACCTCTTCCATCAAATGGAAGGTGGTTGGCATTAAGTCACCACGCTTGCCAGACGGATTGGTGCACTAGGAATCAGATTATAGCCGGTCAAATATCAAATGCAGGGATCTCGGACTCGAACCTGGGACTCCTGCTTAGAAGGCTAGTGTCTTTAAGCTCTCGGCTAATCCTCGCTAAACTAATATATCTATTTAATGCTGGATTCTTATAATTAAATAACTAATATCAAAATAGGTACTTAAAAATTTTCATGTTATTTATTTCGAGTTAAAAAAAAATAATTAAATAAATAATATATTAAATATAATTTTTTTGTTAATATTTCTATAAAAAATCATTTTAATTAACTATATAATTTTTTTCTTTTACAGGTAGGTGCTCGTCCTACTAACCTAACAATAAGATTAAAAGATTTAGTAGAAATAAATAAATAAATTAAAATTAAAAATATCTATATGCAATTTTGAAATAATTTTTTTCTAAATTTAATTCAAGATACTGGTTTGAAACAATTTCTTGTTTATATTTTCAGTTTAAAAAAATTATTTCACATGGATAGATAATAAAATTTCAATTTTGGTTAAAAAAATAACATTCAAGAGTAAATAATAAATAATTCTCTTTTAAAAATAATCGCCTTATATTTAAATATTCGCCTCTAAATTTCAATTCAATTATTTTCTGTTTCTGGTCTAATACATAAGATAATATCGAACTTTCTCTCGTCATACTCAGATCGACAAATTTTTTCTTTGTGTTTCTTAAAAACAAATATTTGATAAAATTTTTATACAAAATGTCGAATGTTTAAGATTTTGATTCAAAAAAATTGTAGTATTGGAGAAATTGTATTTGTTTCGGAAAAGGTCTTTTAACAATGCAACAAATGCAATGTCTCCTATTTGTTTCAAAACAAGTCTAGCCTTGAAATTTTCATTACGACTCGACTTATTTTATGTTAAAAATCAAAAAATTTGTCTTGTAGTTTCCGCCCTGTGAGCCGTGTCATAAATCACACGCTGGGCACTTTTTTTGTTTCGTTTGTAAATGTTAAAGTATTTATATAATTATAAGGACAGGTAATATTGCAAGGTAAGTATAAAAAACAAAATTAAAAGAATTTCAAATAATATTTATTTGAGAAAAATTATGAAAATTTTCAATATATTTCATTTTATTTACGCTTTTGTTATCGATCAATATAATACGCCTTGTTTTAGTGGATATTTTGAAGCAGTTCTTTGCGTGCCCTTTTAACATAAAAAAAATGTGGCTTTTGGTGTCAAAACAATACAGCAGCGGCGATTACTAGACTTAAAATAAAAAAAAAATATTTTCCATTTCGAAATTTAATCCATTTAATCAATTTCACTTTATTAAATTAGCCATTTTAATTCAATTCAAATAAAAAATAAAAATAATACACCTCCGGCCAAAAAAAAACGTAATACTCAGATTTTTTAAAAAAATTACTAATAAAATGTATCTTTAATGCAATGAAAATGAATAAACTTTTAATATGATATATTTTTGACATTTCTTAATAAGTGTAACATAAATTTAAAACATTTTATTTAAAAATTACAATTTAAATGAAATAAAAGTGGATAATTTGATATTTATCGATTTTTGATGAAATCTAATATCCTTATTATATGGTAATTTTTCAATCCCTGTTTTTCTTTTGATAATATGTTTGAAATCCATTATTTGAATGTCTTTTCGACTAAATACATCAAAATTATACCGCTTAGCATTACAGATTCTGCGAAAGCCGTCGAGCTAATGTTCTTGGTACGATAGCAACAAGTGTTAAACACTTATTAAGAAAGATTAAAAATATATCATATTAAAAGTTTATTCAATTTCATTGCATTAAAGATACATTTCATTAGTTTTTTTTAATCTAAGTGTTAAGTTTTTACACAACAGTATAAGAAACGGAAGAAAAAATTAATACATTTTGATTTGAAATTAATTATTTTCTATAAATATTTATGTATATAAGTATATAACAATTAAATAATCAAAAATAGACCAATATTTTGTGCGTTGATTGAAATAAAATGTAAAAAAAAATTCATGTTTATTACTGAAAGAAAAGTAAGTAATTAAAGGACTTTCTCCTTTTCCTTGGGCATTACAATCGGTCGCTTAACAAATCGAATGCCTACCCCACAGGCGTCACTAGGAACTTTTTTCCTTCAGGTAGTTGTTCAGCCAAATGCGTTATCTTAGGATTTTTTTGAAATTTAGAGAGATTATTATTTAAATTCTTCTGCATCGAATGGTGGCAAAAAGAACAATACAGTTCCGGAGATATTAAATTTCAAAAATCGAGTTTTTCAGGCTCTTTAACATTGCACTATAGGGGATATCGGAAAATTTACATACATATTTAAGAAACCCTTCTTACCATTTTTATAAACAACTATACGAACATTAAACAATAACCAATACATAATTTAAGACAATTTTGATTAATAGTTACAACACAGTTTCTGAGATAATAAGGAATAAATAATGAAAAATGTATAAAAAAAAATTTCACTAAAAACAATTTGGCAACAGCGCATTTATTTAACCAGCGAAAGATGTATAAAGCGCCCATGCGCTAGATTTTTTCAAAATTATAATTTTCATAAGGTGTAACGTAGGCGTTGATTACATTTGTTAAAAAATAACAAAACGATTTTTATAGAAATTTAAAATGTATTTTATCTGTCATTTTAATAAAAAAATATTCAATCTCTTACAATGGTGCCAAGTTTGTCAAACGAGCACGGGATTGGCTAGAATTGGTACATAAACAGCAAAAAGTTTTGGGCTTATAAACTATGAATCCTTATTGTCTGTTCTATATACTCTAGCATTAACTTTTTGCTAGTATTGTCGCGAAACAACTACCTTAATGCTCAGAATCATGATAAAATACCTTACCGATACGCGTACAATTAGGTCTTTTCTTTCGCATTGTATTTCCAAACATCTGTAAAAGAAACGTTTTATAATATTCTAAACTTCCATCTATTTTTTTTTTTTTAAATTTAATCTTTAATGAAAGTACTAAATATCAGAGATCGGCAAACGGTGGTCCGGAGCCTAATATTAATGGTCCGCAAAGAAATTCAAATATTATTTAAATTTGATGAGGTCATTTTATATTTTTTTGGCAACTTATCACCTAAGCGATAGATTTAATTCAAAATACAGTATTTATTCGATATTCTAATAATTTCTAAACTCAGTTGAATAAATCAAAATAAAAACGTAAATTTACACATAACGTTTTAAGAATGGATCCAATAATTTTGGTTGGCTTAAAATTCAAAGATTACACTATTCAACAAAAATTTCTCCCGTAAACCTAAAGATGGATTCCAGTAGAGTTTTATACGCTGATTATCATGCAATTTTCAGATTTTTTATAACACGTCAGATTTTTTAGATATTATCGATCAAAAGGACGAAAAAGGCCATTTTGACCTATTTTCGAGTCCCATTAGATATGAAACAACAATATTTGAAATCAATATATGTTGTTGACCTAATAGAAAACAGCTCCCTCTTTGATTTTCAAATTACCACTTGTTTTTAGCTCAATTTGAACTTGAGTTATAGCTAAAAAAACTAAAACTACGTGATTATAAAGGAAAATAAACATAGATAAAAATATAACGTCTTAGTTTTTTAGTTATAATTTCAAATATTTCTGTTTTAATATTTAATGGGACTCGAAAATAGGTCAAATTTCTTATTTTGAGCGATAATATCTCAATACTATGACGTGTTGTAAAAAAATCGTGAAATTGCATGATAATCAGCGTATAAAACTCTACTGGAATTTATTTTTAGGTTTACTGAGTTAAATTTTTGTTTAATTTTTGTCGAGCTCTGTTATCCAAGCTCATTTATATCTTAGGTATATTATAAAATAGCAATTTATAAAACATTTATTTGATTGTGAGTATTTAAATATAAATCTTTTAAAATATAAATCTTCAAACGTTTCACGAGAAAATTTTCCCTTTATAAATGAAAAATTTATACAAATTTGAAAAAAACAGTTGACCTAAAATCAAGTATTTAAAGCAACTATAAATATATTTAACCAATGGCCGAAACGTTAGTGGGAATTGATAAATAAAAAAGAAAAAATTGAAGCTGCATGTCTCTTATTTTAAACCTAAACATATAAACATATATTATATATTATAGATTAGAACCATTTTTGAGAAATTTCGAAATTATTTCAAAAGCTGATGTTTGGAAAATAATCTAAAAAAAATAATTAATTAATTAATTAAAAATCAGCCGAAGTACTTTCTTTACTTATAAATTAGTCAAAACTTATAACTTCAAAATAATAAATTATTAATTAATAAAGTAAAGGGTGTGTAGTTTCACAGTGAATGAAATAAAACTCAAATCTTGATGATGGACTAATAATCTTGATGATGGACTAATAACACTGCTCAACAATGAAAATGCTTCGGGCTCAAAAATAGCTGATTCTTATGTATTTCCACCTGCTGAATTCAAAAATCATCATAAAGATTACCGATTAGCTCTTGTTTTGGAGATATAATCGATCAAAACGGTGAAAAAGACCATTTTGACCTATTTTCGAGTTCCGTTAGATATTAAACAACAATATTTGAGATCACAATATTTTGTTGAACTAATAGAAAACAGCCTCCTCTTGGATTTTCAAATTACCACTTGTTTGTAGCTCAATTAGAACTCGAGTTATAACTAAAAAACTAAAACTACGTGATTATAAAGGATAATAAACATTAATAAAGTAAAGGGAGTGTAGTTTCACAGTGAATGAAATAAAACTCAAAGAGGTTTATACAAACTCAATATATTTCGGATTATTAGTCCATCATCAGGAGTTTACAGGTTAAAAACTCCTGATGATGGACTAATAATCCGAAATATATTGAGTTTGTATAAACCTCTTTGAGTTTTATTTCATTCACTGTGAAACTACACACTCTTTACTTTATTAATTAATATCATGTTTCACCTAAAACCTACACCATCTTGCCCTAAGTAAAATTGATAAATTTATTAAGTGGGAGATAAATTTAAAAACCCTAAATTATAGAACGGAGAATTTACCACTGCTCGAAGGCCCTAAAAACTTAGTAAATTGGATATTTGATTGTATCTAACTTTCTGAGCTTTGGCTCGTGAAAGATTCCATCAGGACATTTCTGTTATGGAACAAAGATATCAGGGCCAATGGAATGAAGTAATGCTTGCGGATTACTGTTGGTCTTTGTGTAGGGATGCTCCGGAACTCACTTACAAGAGGCAAGCTAAAAAACGACGATCTGATGAAGGCACCACATAAATCTCTTCAGACACGACCATCTGTGAAGTATTATTCCAGCAATGTAGAACTCTTAGAATGTAACTACAATTTGTAAAAAAATAAAATGCACTTTCAATGTTGTTAGCATATGTAATTAAAATGTATCTTTTTCTCTTGATCCGCCACCTACTGTATTTCACAGAAACTAGAGCTAAGAAAAAATTTTCATTGTCATATTCGTTTTTCTCAACCCAAAATTGGTAGGAATTGACTCATCAAGTGCTCAGAAGCATTTAAAAATTATTTTTTTGTTGCCCAGTGTAATCTTGATGATGGACTAATAATCCGAAATATATTGAGTTTTTAAAAACCTCTTTGAGTTTTATTTCATTCACTGTGAAACTACACACCCTTTACTTTATTAATTAATATCATGTTTCACCTAAAACATACACCACTTTCTCTAAGTAAAAAAAATAAATTATTAGTCCAACAGTGTATCACTATTTCGGATACGCACACAGCGAGACATTTTTATTAATTAAATTATTTGCTTAAATTTTTTTTTTGTAATTTATTTATCTACAGGAATTTTTTTTTTCTAAAGAGCATTTATAGTACTCTCGAATTTATGACGTCACTGGAATCTAAAAAAAAGCTTATCAATCAGAAGGGCCTAGAATTGTTTTCTCAGGAATGTGTTTGACCTTATTAAATTAAATCTATTTAGGATATATCGCTTATCTCTATTTTGGAAAATTTTACATATAAGAAAAGAAAAAATATTTTTTTAACATTTAGTTTTTTTGGTTTAAAAGTTTAATATACAGGTTAACTAATCACTAATACTTTAACGTTTATTAAATTTTTTTAATTACACTACGGTGCAAAAAAATCGAGCCACCAATAAAAACTTTATTAAATAGTAAATCATTTTGATTTTTTTTACAAGTAACCATACATTTACTGAAAACGGCTTATTGCAAGTGTACTTGCCACTTGTCGTTGACTTAGCCCTTGATTAATTAGGCACACAATTTGAACTGCTTGAACTTCAGAAATATCCATTTTGTATATTTTATCTTTCTATCAATGATGCTTAATTCAAAATAATTTATCTTTTTGATATTTCAAATGGAATTTGATCTTTTATTAAAACTTTATTTACATTTAAAGTGATATTGAGAAAGTAGGATAATTTGTAATTGTATCTTTTAATTTAATTTTACTTATTTTTACTATGAAATTCAAAAATTATCACCCATATTTATAGAATATGTTAGTTTAAGAGTTAAGTATCTGGAGTCACCGAGCGATGCTCGGTAACTTCTTCCTTCAGTTAAAACCTTTATTTTAATATTATTTTTAATTTAAAATTCTGATAAAAAGGTCGATTTTTATTTGAGAGCCGTTTTCAAATTAAAAAAAAATACAAATATATATAGTATTCGCCCACTGTACCCCCCCCCCCCGCTTGACCGCAACCCTGAAACCTCGCCCTACCCCGGATCCCCACCACTGCACCCCACCTCCTACACCTGTTTTGATTCAAACATATGATTCATTTTTATTCATCCAATTGTTAATAAATAAAACCTATCAAAATGTGTTGTTTTTTCAGAAAATTGAGACCTGCTTATGCAAAATATATTTTAAAATAAATTCTTAATTATTTTTATTCTATTAAATAAATAAAGTTCTTTATAAAAACAATTATAAAACGTTTATTAATATTTCTAACGTTTAGGGAGAACAAAATATGTTAAAATCCACAATCACAATACTTCTTCAAGGCCTTTTAGAACAATGAATTAAGGCAACCCATTGTCTGCCTGGGTACAAAAGGAAAAGAGTAACCTTTTTTAAAACCGTAAGAATGGATTTGTCTACCTGAGAATAATTAATTTGATTACGAAAAAACCCATCATAAACAATTTTGTCGAAGATGAGACCGTGACAGATCGAATTGTCACCCCAAAAACCCCTAACCCGTGAATTTCATCAAAATCGGTAGAGTCGTTTTCAAAATATAACCAAGATACAAATATATAAACAAATATATATACAAATAAATATACAATTTTTGCTCGTTTAATAAGAGTAGAGTAGATAGAACAAATTATATGGTTATTTGTAGCAATTTTAAAAATAATTTCTTATTAAATAAAGTTTTTATTGGTGGCTCGATTTTTTTGCATCGTAGTGTATAAATAAATGCAAATATTTTATAAAAATATTTATAAAATCTCTGTTTACATTTCGTGATAAATTCTCTCCTTATCAATAGAATTTTAAGAAATTTGACAAAAAGTTACTTTAAGAAATAAATAAAAAGTAACTATTAATAAAAATATTTTGAAAATAGAAAATGATACAGATTGACTTGGAGATGAAATTTTCTTGAATAAAAATGAAAAATATAAACATTTAAGATTTTTATTTTTTTAATTATTAATTTCTTTTAAAATTTTCTCAAAAGGAGGAAATAAGTAGGTAGATTTCCTATTAAGGCGACGATATCTTATTATTAATCTCACACTAACCTGGTTAAAAGTAATAATAAATAAATCAAAAATAATAATATTTTTTTCCATTCCGGAATTTAATAGATTCATTTCACTTTAATAAATTAGGCATTTTAATTATTCAATTCAAATAAAAAATATAAATAAATAAAAATATAAATACATAAATACAAGACAGTGTGTAAGAAACATAATATTATAAGAAAAGAATTCATACATTTTGATTTAAAATTAATTATTTTCTATAAATATTTATCTATATAACTAATAACAATTATATAAAAAAAAAATAAAAATAAAAAAAAATAAACGATATTTTGTGCGTTGCAATGAAAAGTAAAAATAAAAAATTTCGAAAAAATGTATTTTGTATCTATGTATGTATGTATAAACAGGTCAAAATTATATTCATAAAAATTCAACAATTCGTAAACTAAATCCCAATATATTTTAATATTTTATTTATTAATTTATATTTATTTATAATATGATATATCGTTATAATATAAGTTTTTTTATATATTTATATATATTTTTTTAATATATTTACTCTTTGGTCTTGGTCGCTGTATATTTAATATATAATAATTGAATAATAAATAAGTAATAAATAAAAGAATCTCGAGATTAGAGAAATAGTCAATCACACATTTTATATGCTCTATTTATATATTTAAATATATAAATGGTATCGAACAGTTTTTGTTTGTTTTCTAGGCCTAGAGACAAGAGTCCTTTTGTGTACGTTGTGGATGGGAATGAAACAGATACAAAATCATTAAAAACACTCGATTCTTTTTTTAATATATTATATATATCTTCTATTTTTTTTTTTTTACAATCATAATTAATAATTATTTATTTATTTTTCAAACATTTTTTTTATTTTTTTTATTTTTATTATAATGTATTTATCTATATCAATGATGATAGGAATTTTATTTTTCTAAAATGTGTTTACTCTTGGATTTATGAATAATAAAATATATCGACAGGGGAACTTATTCGCTATCTAGGGATTTTTTTTCTATAAATTGTTGCCAAAATAAAAAAACTTAGTAAAAATTCTGTCATTTGAGGTTAGACTTGGAGTAATATTTATATTTAGCTTTCGTAACGTTGAAAAATAAATTTATTTATACTTGTTTAATGTATTTTTTTTACCCTGTTTTATTTTAAGTGGAGGCAAGCAAACTTTCTTGAAATCTGGTGACATTTTTTTCATATATTGCTAATAAAAGACAACTTTATAGAAACTTGGTCATTTCAATAATTTTTTTGAGTTAGATTTTTTTTTTAATTTAAATTTAATATTTTTCAACGTTATCTATACATCATTATTTGTTTGCTGATTTAATTTTTCTGCACATAAATTATGGGGTTTTGTATTGAATATTGGAATAATGATATTTATTGATAAAAAAAATAAATAAATAATACTCTTTTTTGGTACAGAGTGATTCAGAGAAAAAGGAAATTTCGGAATTTGTGTTAGTAGCCCTGGTAATTGTTAACAATGAGTAATACTTAAAACTAACAATCACCAATGGCTACCAACATAAATTTCAAAATCTTGAACTATATTGATATTGTTTTTTTCCTATCGTATGTTGTCAAGAATATTTCCAATCAAATAAGATAAAAATCACTAAAAACTTAAAGTGCGCATGCGTTGTCGACGTATAACGCCTTATTAAGTTCTTCTAATGCTAGAACAAAACATTCCTAATTGTAAATGAAAAAAATATACATATATATTATTTATTAAGGTAATAATGTGAAAGACTTTTGCATCACGCATAGTGGACCTCATGGTTTTTCAACACAAATCTATATATTATCAGTGATATAGATAAATATATTTATTTTCCGAATGACAAGTCAATTCTGTAATTTTTTTGTATTTGAAAATTTAATATTAATATAATATAATTTTCAAAAAAGAAACACACATTCATGACACACACATACGTACATACTTACATGCTTATACGTACATACAGAATGAGAGAGAAAGAAGGGGAAAGGGAGGGATAGAGCGTGAAATTTAAGGAAAAAAAGACGTACACACACAAATAGATACATATATTTATGTATTTATATATATACACACACACATCCGTTTTTTTTCTTCTAATTAGATAATGACTAAAATATACACATATATGAATATAAAGTTGGTATATGTACATATATCGTAATGTAGATTTATGTATATATACACTTAGGCAATAATTCATCATTGTATATATAAATTATCAATCGAAATTGATATCAAATCACCTTTGAAAGATTAAAATTAATTTATTTTGTATTCATAGGCTAGCGTATACGTGTTCTTACAAAAAACAAATATATATATATATATACAACGGGTGAGTTTTTTATATTGAGACAGTCTTATAACTCAAAAACAGTGGATTATATGAAAAAAGTTTATTTTATCAGGGGGGAAACCAAGCTATGCCATTGTTTGTCGACCTAGAACAAGCTTTCAAGGGTATTTCGAAGTCAAGTTCTATCTTTAAATAGAAACCTATATTATTCTTTACATAGACTAAATTTACAAAAAAAATTGAACAACTTTCATAAAAACTATTTTTTTATACGACATCAAATAAAAAAAATATTAAATAAATTATAACTTAAAAAAAATCCAAATAATAATTATTGTTAACAATCATTCAACTTAATTATCAAATAATAATGATGAAATAAATAATTTAATAATAATTAATAATTTAATCATTTTGTGACACTGTTCTGAGACATTCCAGAATCACAAGTCTTCTGGATGAATTCCAGTTCTAATTTCGTTATTTTGGCCTGTTGTAGTTTCTTCGTAGCCTTTACATTTTGTTTGTTTGTTTGTTTGTTTTTTTAACAGATTTACAACACGATAAAATAAAGGTTAGGAGGATGTATTCCTAACAAGAAAACACTAGTAATCCATTTCAATGGCAACCTATGGCACACTTCTTCCACATCACCTTAAATAAGACCATTTCAATTCTGTCTTCAACAAAAAATGCTCCATTTTTGTTATACTAATACAATATAACTATCTACTGGATTGGCTCGAGAAAGAAACATTTTTAAACTCAAGAATTTTAAGTAGTTCAATTAAGTAGAAAATAATCTCTTAAATCTGAGTATAATGAAGTTTTAAGATCGTTATAAACACTTATTTTCATTGTTGTGATTTTCGGATTTAATAAATATTTATTTAATAATTAATTATTTAATCATTATTATTTGATAATTAATTGTTAAAAATAATTATTAGAATTTTTTTGTGATATAATTGCTTTAATATTTTTTATTATTTGATATCGTATAAAAAATAGTTTTAATAAAAGTTGGTCAGTTTTTTTTGTAGATTCAGAATATGTACAGAAACATATAGGTTTCTATTTAAAAAACAGAACCTGACCTTAAAATAACCCTCGAAAGCCTGTTCTAGGTCGACAAACAATATCATAGTTAAGTTTCCCCCCTGATATAAATAAACTTTTATTTGGAACTTTTTTTCATTTAATGCACATTTTTTGAGTTATAAGACTGTCTCAAGATAAAAAAAACTCACCCAGTTTATATTAGGGTGGAACGAAAATATCCTTTTTTTTTTTATTTTGTATTTGTAAAAGTGACCAAAATTTACATTTTAGATTCATAAAGAAAGGACATAAATTTGGTTGTCATATCTCAAGATCTTATGGTGCCGCAAAGAGCTTAGAACAATGTTGTTAACAATTCGAAAACTTTGAAAAAATTACTTATTTTTTGAAAAATGTTTTTAATATTTTCTTTTGCATGATGCATTTGTACAAAATGTAGTTGTATATCAAGAAAACGATAAAAAAATTATTTATGGTATATTATAAAATAGCAACTTATTGGAAAATTATTCGAAATAATAGTAAAAAATTGCACTTTTATTAAATTGTATCGTTCTTATGGTACCTCAAGACATGCTTGTATAATTATAATCACTCTCTCAAAAATGTTTATGCCTTTTTTACATCAATTAACATTTATTTTTGCAGCTTTTCTACACTATTACAAATAAAATAATAAAAATTTGTGTTTTTCGTTCCACTCTAATATATGGTATTATATATATACCTATAAAAGAAAAAAATTTTATTCATTGTTTTTAGATATTGAAAAAATAGAAATATTTTATAAAACAATCTTGAACACGTCCATTTTCAAACCAAACGTTTCGGGAGAATTTCCCCCTTTCTCAATGGTAAAAATTTTCAAAAAAGAAAAATTGAAGGAGACAATAAAAGAGTGTGTCTTCCGCTGGAATAATAAATTGTTTTTTAATAAATTAAAAATTTATAATTCCAGTAGAAGACACACTCTTTTATTGTCTCCTTCAATTTATAAAAATTATGCTACTCTCGGCAAAAAGATTCAATTTCAAAAAAGAAAAAAAAAGTTGCTTCCATTAAGATTCAGAAAGCACCACTAAGCTATTAAATATTTTCTTATAGACAATAGTACAAAGTATCTTTGTGAGCAAATTACTTTTAAATTAAAATAATATTTATATTTTTATTTGAATTAGATAATTTGGTCACCATGAAAATTGTCTATATGAAAATATTTAATAATAAGAAATTCTCACGAAACGTTTAATTTGAAAATAAACCTGTTCAAGATTGTTTTATAAAAAATCTCTATTTATCCTATATACCATATATACACAGTTTAACAAAAATGTGAACCGCTGCTTCAGGAGCGCATTCTACTCATCAAAAAGAGCCTTAAAGCTTATAAAAACATATCTTCTGTCGCGCCTTGTTGATCACCTGTCTTGCCAGTTTGTTTGTTTTTTATTTAAAATAAATTTCCCATCTCAAGAACGGATTAATATTAACTATACCATGTAGATATCAATAAATTCTTAAAAAAAAATGTGGAAATTATCGTTATCCAATTGCAAAATGGTCGCCATTTTAATTATTTAACCATTAATATCTCAGTAAATATTATTTTTATCAAATTATGTTTTCTTAGATAAAATTTAAAAATTTTATTATGAACAAAATTATAGCTCATTTACACAAATCCGATATCAAACAATCGAGTTAAGAGAGAAATTGTAAAAGTTAAGGTCTTCACTTTCCTGCATAAATAAAAATTGTGGCAAGATTTCTCTGACTAATGACTGTTAGTTAACGATTAGCACAGGGCCATATGAGGTACATAAAACCAAAAAATGGGCTAATCAGCAGAACCATTGTCAATGATAAAAATAAAAATCATCATTTTGTTCACAATAAAATGCTTATATTTTATCAAAAATAAATTAATTTGATATAACTAGTATTTACTGAGATATTAATGATTAAGAAATTAAAATAGCTGAAATGTGATTACGATAAATTCTCCCAATTATTTACTTCACAGAAAATATGGATATCTACTTTTCATTAAACATTCTTAATCAGTTCTTGAGATGTGAAATTTATTTTAAAAAACACAAACGGACAGACAGATGGACAATTAAGCGCGATATGTGATTTGTTCCTATATAAGCATTTAGTCTAATTTTGTTGAGTAGAATACGCTCCTGAAGCAGCGGCCCACACCCTGTATATATGTATTTCTTAGACTTTTAAAAAAATTATGAGGCTGACTAATTCACCTCAATAAATAAGGCCGTTTGTCATGGAAACTTAGAACATTCTGAGTCTACTTTGCGCCTAAACAGATCTATTACAGTTTTGTTATGTCTGTAAAGGCTGTTTTAAACCTCAAAGCATTTTAACATAAATAGTTTGATTTTCTGAGACTATCAGGTAAACCAGGGGCAGGATTACCATCTTGACTTGCTTCTACCAAGCGTACACTTAGCCCAATCGAGCGCACTTATATATATGCCACCAGCTGAAAAATAAGACTAGCTAGAGGCATGTAATAAGTTTTAAATCGATTGGAATGCGCGGAATTAGAATAAACACTGTGGTGCAAAAAAAGTGGAACACATAGAAAAATTTAGTTTTTTCAAATAATTTTCAGAAAAAAAAATTTTTTATTTAAACTTTAATACATTCTATGATTGTACAAATATTTTTAAACATTTTTAGAGCGAAAACAATTTTCAAAATTATACTACAGCTACAACTTCCTCGGTCTTTAGAGGCATTATGCTTGGACAATATTTCAAATGGAATGAAATTAAAAGATGAGATATTCAAATCGAACTGATAAACATGAAAATATTCAATTTAATACAATTCAATAAAGGGATCAGATATCAAACCTGAAAATTTATGCTAGTTTAAATAAATTTAATTTTAAAGGGTTTAAATTAAAG
The DNA here is from genome assembly GCA_024734495.1 of Forficula auricularia. Lineage (NCBI taxonomy): Eukaryota > Metazoa > Arthropoda > Insecta > Dermaptera > Forficulidae > Forficula > Forficula auricularia. The sequence continues at coordinate 4,067,519 of JALMQS010000085.1, read as the reverse complement.
TAATACATTGTTTTCACGCTAAAAATGTTTAAAAATATCTGTACAATCACAGAATGTATTAAAAGTTTAAATAAAATATGTTTTTTTCTAAAAATTATTTGAAAAAATAAAATTTTTCTATGTGTTCCACCTTTTTTTGCACCACAGTGTATTTTAACGAATTTTTAATTAAAATATACCTATAATAGAAAGTGTGTTTCTGTTCAGTTAGGCTGTATTTAATTTTATTCGATGAGATTCAGAAATAAGCTTGGTAGGAGAAGTCAATATGGCCTCTCTTCTATTTCTCTTGTCTACAACAATATCCAGGATCCAGCTGAGAAATTATAATCAAAATTCTATTTAAAATTTTCAAAAAAATAAAATTCTGACGATAATTTGAAATGAGTATTTTTTAAAATAACTTTAACAAAATTATTATTAAAATTAACGGGATATTTATAGCCATGCTCTGTTTCATTCAATATGAAAAATAGGGTTATTAGTGGTTAGGCCATTGATATACTTAACAGAATTTACACTGGAAAGAATAATAATTATCAAAAATTTTAAATAGAAATTCAGTTATAATAGTAACTATAATGGAAATCTGCTCAAATATTATGTCATATACATACAAAATGGCACAACAGAATACGTCTAGTTGAAAGAATTTCAACGAAAATATGACTAGAGACTCTGAAAACAGAGTTTATTATATACCACAACATTTCGATTAACAAATATAATTAATACTATTATATAATTAATGACTTTTCGGCAATTTTTCTTTGTATCACTTGAAACAAAAAAATAGTATCCAGCTACAATATCTTAGATAACATTTTGTATCCTTTAAACCAATATATCAAATATCTTGTATTTTGATACGATGACAGGTCTATTCTGTAACCAAGTCGCTAACATTATATAAAATAAAGGTATTTTGAATTAAGAAAATTAGAGACATAATTAAAATTATTAAGGTTAACTAACTAGTTTTTTTTCATGTTGTATCATTGGATAAAATCAGTAAAGCCTAGAGGCGCTAACGAGGAATTAAAACAATCATTCTTATGGGTGAAAATAATTTGTTCCCTGATATCTTTCGGCAAATAGACGAGACGAGAGTGAAGCTTTTCTAGTGGGTCTTGCTCCACTTACACCGAATCACTCCATAAGAAAAGTATTACATCCTTTTTTTGTTGATTGTTTTTTAAAAAGAATTTTATTTTAGTGTGACGTCTCTGGAGGCACAGAAGGTAATCCTGAAGAAGACGCTAGTTTCGCCATTTTCCGGAAGTTAAATTATTAATATCTTGAATAGATGTCACCCATTACGTGATTTTCGCCAATAATGACAATTAATCTTATGGTTTCAATTTCTAGACCGTGTTATTTTGCTATTTACTATATTATAAATTTAATATTTAATTAAAAAAACGATAATTAGAAAGCCAATTTCATATTGAATCATTTGTGAGATTCAACATATTAATTTAAATGATTAATTAATTAACTGTTAATCGGTATCTTTTAGAGGCCTTATAATTCATTGGACTTTGAGACAAATCATTTGTGAGATTTAATATACCTATTAATTTAATTAATTAATTAATTAACTGTTAATCATACCGGTATCTTTTAGAGGCCTTATAATTCATTAGACTTTGAGACCATTTTTAGTACTATAACTAAAAGGCATATTTTTCAAAGCTTACAGAATAATAAATAAAAATAACGTTAGCGCCTAGCCCGATGGCTTTAAGTTACAAAATAGACCTGTAAAACAGTGGTTTGTATGTTATTAATTGTCATTTACATTTTTATAAATATATTAAATGATTAAAAATTAAATTTTTGAATATCTACTAGACTACTATTCCCTGATCAAAGTTAACCTTAAATAGCTGTTTTTACCAAACTTATGATCTAAGCTCGAAACTTTTCAGCATCCAGAGGAAACACTCTCTTGTAAAGGTGATTTGATATCGATATACAAAACAAATCTATGATTTTTTTTTCTTTAGAGAGATTCATCCTGCCCGAATAATGGGTGTAGTTGCCATGCGACGTTTGTGCGCCATCACGGAATGCTTCGTCAGGGGTTAATTAACCACCCTCTCAACACTGACAATCGCTCTTTTTATATTCTCTTCTAGGCCGACAAGTTTTTTATTTATTTATTTTTTTATTTTTTGTAATTTTATTTATTTTTTTCTTATTTTTTCATATTTATTAAATTTCCGATTTTATTTTTTATTTTTATTTATTTTTTATATAAACATCAGTGAAGTGAAATTATAATATAAGATAGAAAGAGAGAGTAAAATCGAGAAAGTGTAAAGTTTGTAAGAGTGCGTTTTTTTGTGTATTTTTGTTTATTATTTTTGTTGGTTTGTATTATCCTCACTTCTTTTGTTTTATGTGTATTATGGTTTATGAATTATGTCATAAAGAAATTATAATAATATCATGGATAAATCGATTGTCAAAATTAATGAGGAGTCCTTTTTTTTGTATATTTTCTAAAATTTTGCGCTTTGTATTTTGAGCGTCCAAAAAATTCCTTTTCCGTTTTTTTTTTATAGAATTCTTCTTCCACTTTCGCACTAAAAACACTATGGTATTTATTGCTGATGGTGTATTTATATTTATGTGTGTGTTTTGTGTGTGTTTGTTTGTCCATAACCGTTTCCTTGTAGTAGTACTAGGTAGTTAGTTAGTAGTAAGTATAAAGATGGGTGATTTTTTTTTATTAGGCGCTGCTTCCTCTTCGTGAAGGCGATTGGGCTTGGCTGCCAGCTCCTCCATTGTTCCCGTTGCCTGTGCTATTGTTCAGTTGAGCGAGTTGTCGGAACAATGGCGAGTTGACGAACCGTGGGTACGAGTCCCGGTGCATGAGCGTGTAAATCTGAAGTTGGGCCTCGTCGAACGTGTGCGGCGTAGGGTCCACCATGTTCCGGTTGACGATCTCGCGGACTCGCGAATCCAGCGAGACCTGCACAAAAACAAAACAACCATTTATAAGCAAAAATCAACAAACAAAAACAGACCTACAATTAGTAAATAAAGAATTTTAAAATATTTATTAGCCTAGTAAATTGAATTCACGCAACAATTTTCATTTTTTTCCTAATTGTGTTTTAAAATACAGGGTGGGGCATAAAGATCTACCACATTTTTGAAGAGGTATTAAAAATAAAAAAATTTAACTAGAAAATAATTATTTTTATAAAAAAAAAAAATAATAAAACCGACTTCAAAAAAATTAAATGCAACAAATAAAAATAATAATAACGCAAAAATCAAATAAAATTCACTAAAAGGTATAAAATAATTATCTAATTTAGTTACAACTAAACGACGAACTATTAACATGAAATTCCTTTTTGAAGTCGGTGCCAAACAGAACCAAACTCGACGGATCTTAGTACGTTTGGCGGGTACGCTCGCTTATATAGTTTGTTTGGCACCGACTTTAAAAGAGTGATTTCATGTTAATATTTCATCGTTTAGTTGTAACTAAAATAGATAATTATTTTATACCTTTTAGTGCATTTTATTTTATTTTTTGAGTTATTATTATTTTATTTGTTGCATTTAATTTTTTGAAGTCGGTTTTTATTTTTTTGCAAAAAATATTATTATTTTTCTCTTTTTAGTGATGTTATTATTAGTGACTTAATATAATACATTATGTTGATTAATGTCCATTATGATTAGTAGATTAAAAATTCAGTTTATTGGACAAAGTTTTTATTGAAGTTCTTCTTCAATTTTTGTACAACGTTTCGTCTCTCTCGAGACTTTTCAAGTACTCAATTGGCTAGAACAACATTGGTTGAAATAAAGATAAAAATAACTGAGACATAGTAGAAAAAAGAAAAATTCTACTATGTCTCAGTTATTTTTATCTTTATTTCAACCAATGTTGTTCTAGCCAATTGAGTACTTGAAAAAAGTCTCGAGAGAGACGAAACGTTGTACAAAAATTGAAGAAGAACTTCAATAAAAAAACTTTGTCCAATAAACTGAATTTTTAATCTATTAATATAATACCTTGCATGCATCTCGTAAGAGAATGATTCGGGCGAATGAATCAGAAAATGATATTAAAATTCAATTCATAAATAGAGAAATTATTATCTCTAAACGTTAGCGGGTTTTAAATTAATGTTTTAAGATTTTTTTATAAAAGATTTTATTTATTATAATTTAGATTATTTGCTCATAAGAATCGGAGATTTACGTTATTTCATCATTGACCATGTCATCGGAACTTGACTAAATTAATATGGGACCACCCCTAAGGTACCCCCTTTCCAATAAAAAAAGAATCATCGAAATCGTTCCACGTGGCAAAAAGTTCTCTAAAATAAATAAATAGTTAGTTATCTTGACTATCTTGGAGCTATACTGATCCAAACGCAGAAAGAATCATTAAAATCGGTTCATAAACAAAGAAGTTATGCCTGAACAAACATAACAAAAAAGGTCCAATACCAATGAAATTTATATTTTTATCTATCGGAAACTAGATTGAACCCATTGCAAAAAATCATCAATATCGGTTCACAATTGGCGAAGAAATCAATTCTGTGGACCCCCAAAAAGGCTAGAAATGCAAAAACTAACCACCCAAAATGGGGGAGGGAGGGTCAAAAATGAAAATTCTAGCCCTTTCGACCAAACTATGTACACAAAATTTGGTTAGTTTTTGCATTTCTAGCCTTTTTGGGGCCCACAGAATATGTATACAAAATTTGGCTAAGTTTGGTCGAAAGGGCTAGAATTTTCATTTTTTACCCCCCCCTCCCCTCTTTTTTTGTCTGATAATGTCTAAAACACATTTAAAAAAATTTATTTTATGTTCCTTTCAAAAATATATTCAGTTTTTTCTAGTTAAATTTTTTCATTTTTTAAACCTCTTCAAAATGTGGTAGATCTTTATGCCCCACCCTGTATTTGAAAAGTGGAGACAAATAATTTTCAACAAATACTGCTTTTTTCTGTCTTTGTGTCTGTATTCAGATACCCAGGATAAATTAAGAACGAAAAATTGTAGAAAGTTTGTTTTTATGTTAAATATTTATATTTCCAAAACTGATTAGATTTTAGGGTTTCTAGCTTTACCATAGTAGAGCTTCAAGTTCAAATTTTTTTGAATGATTTTATTGCGATTTTAAAGCAGTGGCTCTTAACCATTTTCTTCCAATGAACCTCTTCTCCAATTTTGTAACGTATCATAGTATATTTTAATTTACTGATAAAAATAAGTAATATTTACCTAATTAGGGGTTTTCCCCCAGTTCTTTAATACGTACTTTAAACTTTTGACATTGATAACTCAGAATAATCACATATCAGATTTTTTCGAGTTAAATTTTTCGCTTTATATCAAAACAAATACCGTATTTAGTCTCTCTAAATACTCGATAAAAATATCTTGGGAATTAATAGTTTATTTTTCTATCAAAATCAAAACTTCAGACAACAGGGGGAACCCTTTGTATTCATTTCAGATTTTTTCAATAAAGGTGTCAAAGTTAAAATTTTTTCGGTTTATGTAGAGTATGTTTAATTGTAAGCAAGAGATAAAAATTAATAATAAATAAATTTTTAGCTTCTCACTTTGTTTTTTGTCTAGTTAGGCCAAATGTCTTGCTTCAATTAATTATGAAGCTTCGCGGCGCACAGTTTGGGATAAAATATCATATTTGAACTGAGTCAGCTTTATCAGTGGTTTCATCAAACGGTATTGAAAATTATACATCTTTATTTTGAATTATTGCCTAAAAGTTGTGTTCTCCTATATTCTAAAATAATTCCTATTTGTTTAAATGGGAAAAAATCGCATTAAATAAAGAGACGTAGCTTACTTATCCTCTATAAAAGAGTAAATTCAGCCATGCCTAGCAATTGATGAAGGATGAATTGACAATACTGGCATTCCAAACAGATTGAACAGACGGGCTCTAACCGTTTGTCATGGAGTTGATCCAATAATTAACCCCTTGAAATGAAGAGCTCCTATGCCATTGCAAGGGCCTAAGCCTCGTACTCCGAGATTGCTGTTTAATCAAAGGGGACAAGATTTCTCATCCACTATCTCTGCGGCTTGCTGTTTCTAAAGCCAACCCCCGTCCCCTACCCCAATTGGACCCCTTATCCACCCACGCCAGGTGAAGTCAAACTCCATATTGAGTTTACCTTTAAATCTCAAAATCGATTTGAATTCAATTAAAGGACCATTTAATTGCTTTTAGAAGGGGTCACTCAGTTTTAATATCCTCTCTATTTGTCAAAATTTCAACCCATTGAATGACACAATTATTCTCTTTTTACATTTCCCTTTTATTAATAAACAGTAAATGGAAATATTATAGGGATCGTGCGTGAAATATAGAGGCAGCACTACTGTCGAAGTAAGCGCTCTCTAGTGTTCCTTTGCCGAAGATAGTGGGATCAAAACATTCATTAAACACGACAAGAAATATTTATAAATAATGGAAAAAATAATAAAATATGGATTTCAACCGGTTGTCAATAATATTATACATGGCCAAAATGATGAAAAAGGGAAAAAGTTATACAACTCTAATCATGTCTATGATGTAGTTGAAAAAAACAAATAATTTTGCAAGTGTCATAACCGCTAAAGTCGTGCCGCAAACGAGTGTGTCAAATACATATGATGTGAAAATTTCTGTACTAAATCTAAGTAAAAAATTACTCGTTATTAGAAAAATCAACAAGTTCTTGTTTATGGAGCATAGCCATGTACGGGTGTGAAACCTGGACAATTGGAAAAGCGGAGAGAAAGAGATTGGAGGCTTTCGAAATGTGGTGCTACAGAAGAATGATGAATATCAAATGGATGGATAAAATTACAAATGAAGAAGTTCTTGGAAGAATCGGAGAAAGAAGAAACCTGTGGAAGAGTCTGAAGAAGAGAAGAGGTCAGATGATGGGGCACACACTGAGACATGGGGGACTGCTTAGGGATATCTTGGAGGGGGAGGTGGGAAATAAAAGGGGAAGGGGAAGACCCAGATTAGAATATTTCAACCAAATAATTGGGGATATGGGATGCCAGACATTTGAGAGGTCATTCAGCTGGCGGGGGACAGAGTCGAGTGGAGACGGATTGTTGCATTAAACCAGTCTTAGGACTGTATACTCAATGATGATGATGATGATCTTGTTTAAAATTATATTATTATATATTGATCAGAGAGAAAACAATTTTCCATCGATGTCAAGTTACATAACTGTGGTTTTGAAACGTCCCAAGGATTCTATATTTTTTTAAATTTTTCACTTCAGGAAAAATAGAAGGAACATAAGACGGATGTAACGGATGTCCCGATTTTTCGTTATTGATAAAATGAGAACTACAAATTCTCGTATTTTTATTTGGTGCCCAGTCTTTTGGATTTTCTCTGAAGACAAAACAAATTAAAAGGTTAAGTCTTTATTATTACATAAATATCATAAATATTAAGAACTTAACCATCAAAATTTTAGTTTTTTATATGCCCGAGTTTAATCTGAACTTCTACTTTAATTTTGTTATAAATTGTTGATTTATACAGAACTTACACATAATTTTTTACTGCTTTTATCCACTGTTTACGTTTCGCTATTTTCCATGCGGCTCCAAACATGCTATCTGGGAATTTATAATATAAAATTTCACTTTCACATCAACTCCACGTTTTTGACGTGATGTATCATTACAACCACGGATACGCAATTCTTTCTTGAAGCTGACATATTTAAAATAATAACAATTAATTTTAATATTAATTATTAAAAAATAAATCAAGTGTTAAAATTTAATAAACGATGCCAATTAGTTGAGATGTTTACCACTAGTTGGAGTAAAAGTCTAGATGACCGATCCCTATAATATATCCTTTTTCTACAGAAATTGACTTTTTTACATACTTTAGGGTTCCATAGAAACATAATATTGGCAACTTTATAAACACGTTCATTCTGCAGTCTGCTGATTAGATTTAATTAGAGAAATCATAAGTGTGTTTTCTACTAAATGGGAGTTGTTTAGATAAATTTTATTACATGTGCCGGAACAGTCGCGTAGCCAGAAAATTTTCATGGGGGAGGGTCAATCCTCAAAGCAAAATATTTAGTGGGTATTTTTTTTATTAAAACGAATAGGTAGGTGCTTCAAGAAATTAAAAAAAGAACATAATTCTTAATTAAACATATTAGCCCAGTATATCTAGAGGGGTTTCAGCTTACATTGATTGCGGGAAAAGATTTGTTTTTAGGATCCTTTGGTATGCTGTGAGTATGCCAAAAAGTTTGCGACTCAAAAGTGTGGGCACAACTTTTGGTGGCCGAAAAACCTCGAAATTTTCGGACTTTTCCAATTTTTAGCATATAACTCGAAAACGGTCCATATTTTGTAAATAACCGTCCTATAGTAAATTAAAGAGGACAATGATTTCGGTTCGATAAAAAAATTGCAAAAGTCGTTTGATTTTTTTATGGGGGGTCCAAAAAACTCGCACTTTTGTTGATTTTTCCCATTTTGACCACGAAGAAGCACGTTTTCGACAAAGACCACTCTGTACACTTTTAAACTAGATTAGATTTGCTACAATTTAAATAGAATTTTATTGATTGAACGTGTACTTGGACCACTTTATTAGTAAAACTTCCAGATTTATAGATATCTCACCACTTTCTGACAGAATCCTCAAAATGTCATGGTAAAATGTAGGATATCTATAATTCTAGGAGTTTTAACGACAAAGTGGTCCAGGTATCGTTCAAGTCAATAAAATCTCCTAGAGAATGAGACAGAAATCAAGTTTCTACGGATGAGTGGTTTTCATTTTATGATGGAAAAACTGCGATTTTTGAAAAAAATGGATCATTTCATGTAATGGAAAATGCTGAATATCCATAAATCTAAGAGTTTTAACAAAAAAAAGTGGTCCAAGTAACTGTTCAAGTCAACAGGAAAATTTTTGCAAAAAATTGCAGTTTTTCAAAATTTCAACATTATTGCGGCACTTTCGGTTGCCATTATCCAATTAAGATGAAACTTAATTTATATTGTAGCAAATTTAATCTAGTTTAAAAATGTATAGAGTGGTCTATGTCGGAAACGTGTTCCTTCATGGTCAAAATGGGAAAAATCGAAAAAGTGTGAGTTTTTGGGATATTGAAAAGTGATACGGGGAGCTGTTTTTTGGACCCCCATAAAAATTGAATTACTTTTGTCTTTTTTTAATCCACGCCAAATTTTGTCATCTTTAATTTACTATAGAACGGTTATTTACAAAAATATGGACTGTTTCTGAGTTATAAGCGAAAAACTGGAAAAAGTCCGAGAATTTCGAGTTTTTTCGGGCACCAAAAGTTGTCCCCCACAAACCTAGATTTGGCATACCCACACCATACCAAACGATCCTAGAAAAAAATATATTACCCCGCAATTAATGTAAGCTGAACCACTTTTTGGATCCTCTATTTACTGGGCTATATGAAATATAATTAAATACGGTTAGTTTGCCATAAAAAACGGGTTGTCGTTGCCGTTATTCATCCCATGAGCCATGTCCTTGGGTGGTGGGGGGGGGTCTGATAATTTAAATAGAAATCGATGAGGGTTTGAAGATTTTCAAAACTCGAAAGAGAATAGAATTACTAATCTCGAAATTAATAAATAATTAATTTTAAATAATTTGACAGCATAAGTTAAAAGAATTTCCATGACTTAGCCTGCAATCGATAAATCATTTCATTATTATTTTTTCATTGAAAAGAAAAAAAATGAAATTTAGTATCCGATGAAATGATTTATAGTACTGCATAATTTGCAGGCTAAGTCATGGAAATTATTTTAACTTATGCGGTCCAATTATTTAAAATTTATTGCAAAAGTGAACTAAGTTAGATAAAATAAAAAGAGTATTTTTGTATGATATTTAAAGTAAGATTTTTTTAACCACGAATGGCATTGGACCTTTGTGACATTTTGATTTAATTCATAAATTGATGAATACAACTCTTCTAACATGTAATAAAAATTATCTATAACCACTCAGATTCAGTAAAAAACACCATTGTGATTTTCATCTTGCATCAAGTATTTCTTCTATTTTCTGTTCTAGAGTTATCGTGGTTATCTGAATTCAGACAGGGAAAAATTGTTGAAAATTATTTTTCTCCAAATTTTCCACATTCGTAAACACAATAAACCTCCGCCGGGCTGACAGGCTTCAAGTAATGTAAATTCAAAAAAAAATCAAGCATAAAAATCATAATTGTAATTTACAAATTATATATATTCAGTGGATATTGATGAGACAGTCCAAAAAAAAAGAAGATAATTTAGACTATGTTTTTATTCATAAACCGACGTTTCGGAGGCTTATTCCCTCCTTCTTCAGGGTCTGTAATCAATTAAAATGGGATTTGGCCATCATTACAATCAAGATCATCACATTATTTTAAATACAATTAATACATATAATATCTTTTTTTTTAATCAAAAATATTCTACTCACTTTGAAAAGTCAGTGAGGGAATCCAATTCTCCTTTGTCTCACAAAGAGAAAACAAGAGGTTGTCCTCTGCTTGATACAAACTAAACATACACACGTATATATATCGAGATGATATATCTGTATATATATTATTTTATTTGTTGTTGAGACTATAGTTTCAGAAGACTTGATCTTCATCATCTTAGTCTTTCTTCAATTATAAAGGAGTTCCTAGCCGACCCAGCAGTAACGAAGGAACACCAAGTTTTCAATATGCATATGATATTGACTCGCATGAAAAACATTTATAATTGAAGAAAGACTGATGATGAAGACCCAAGTCTTCCGAAACTAATCTCAAACAAGATAAATAATATATATACCGATATATCATCTCGATATATATATACACCTATATGTGTGTATGTTTATTTGCATCAAGCAGAGGACAACCTTTTGTTTCTCTTTGTGAATCAACAACTCTGCTACTCTCAGCAAAACAAAAACTTTTTAATTAAATCTCCTCTGTCTCCTCTTTCAGTGGCAGTAACAATAATATATCGCATTTCATTCATTTATTATTAATTTATGATGATCTTGATTGCAATGATGGCCAAATCCCACTTTAATTGATTACAGAGCCCAAAGAAGGAGGGAATAAGCCTCCGAAATGTCTAAATTATCTTCTTTTTTTGGACTGCCTCATCAATATCAACTCAATTCACTTATCAGTCTGTTTCCAAAAATCTTATATACATAGGTACATATTCATTTTTAAAGAAACCAAAAATTCTAATATTAATCGAGGTCGATTTTTTTGTGGAGGGAAGAAATAAAATAAACTGCAACGGAACGCTGCTAGACTATATGGTACCTAGGTATATCCATAGTAATTTGAAATATTAATAAGAAGCCTATTCTTACTTAAGAAAGGTTAAATAGGCTATATTCAACAGACTAAATAAATAAATTTTAAAGTATTTTAAAAGTACTACTATCTTACTGTAGAATAAAGTATTTTAAAATATAATTTTATTAAAAATTTTGTATAGTCTTTTTGTGAAGGCCTCTAGATAATTAATGTTTATTAATTGGTTAAGCTATTTTCAAAATATTTAGAAAAAATGAAAAAAGTACTCATGTTTGTGGGCCGATATATACCAAAAACTAATCAGCAGTTAATTTTGTTGAAGTAAAGGTAGGTTTTCAATTTTATTTTTAATTTTTAAAAGAATTTGGTGTCGGTTCTAGGTGAAACATTTTAATAGATAATAAGTAAAAATATATTTTTCTAGGTGGGTTTCACAAATAAAACAAATATATGTTTTTGAGTTTTTTTCTCGATATATATTTCGGGTTATGAGCCGATCATCAGGAGTTACAAAAGAAAACTAAAAAAAAAACTTTTCTCTTTGTAACTCCTGATGATGGACTCATAACCCGAAATATATCGAGATAAAAACTCAAAACATATATTTGTTTTTATTTGTGAAACCCACCTAGAAAAAATATATTTTTACTTTTAATTGGTTGAACAGTATGGAAAAAATCTTCGAGGAAAAAAAGGAATCCATCCCCCATAAATACGTATTATTTCATTAGAAGATTCTGATCGATGAAAATAACTAAAGAGATTGCGGATACCTAATATGATCTCTTTTTCTTTTGAGCTAAGGGGTGTCACGGAGGACAAATACAAGATCAGACCTGTTTCAGACTATTTGAGATTAATTTCTATTATTCTAGAAATGGCCTTTTGCACTCGGACAAAAACGATACTCATTATAGAGAGAGAGAATATTAAATTGGACTTCATTAAAGCAAATACTTTTGCTCAAACATCATTTAGTTCATTTTTCACGATTAATTTTTTTTAATGAAATTTATAGATTTTAAATGAAAGTCATGGGACGAGTAGATGTAAATTAATTCATTTTTATTTCCCTCTACAAAATCAAAGTATTTTCCACAAGATAGCTGAAGATTGATTCGAATAGGGAAATCTGGAATATTTTTTCTCATTCTGCAAATTTGCTAACTTTACAAAAGTTAATTAAATTTTATATAACTTTAAATGAAAATTAGATGTATAGTATTTAATCCAAGTGTTTTTAAAAATTTTACAAATTTTCAAATATAACACGGATGAAAATACTCTTGACATTTTGGAATTTGCGGGATGCGCCGTATCCACAGCATCCATGGACCGCACGCCACTGATACACACTTCCATCCATCCATCCCCACGGACTAAATGAAAAAGTCGCACTTTTTGGCTTCTCGACGAGACCCCATGTAATTTTTGTCAAAACCGTCACGTGCTAAAATTCAACCTAATTGAATACTACAATTTGTAACTTTGGTTTTCCTGAGGACCCTTTGAAGTCGGGCTTGCCGCGAGACCGATTGCAATACTTTATCTGCTTAACATGGGTAAATCGAGAGGTTCTTTTTGCTGAGAGTAGCAGAATTTTTATAAATTAAAGGAGAGAATAAAAGAGTGTGTCTTCTGCTGGAAAATCTTTTATTGTCTCCTTTAAAATGGATAAAGTAAAAATAAAAAATTCGCATGAAGCGTGAATTATCCCTCTAGTAGAGTTTGAGTAGAATTAGGCCTAATTCTAAAAATTTATTTCGATTTAAAATGGCGATGTGACTATGTGAGAGAGCCTCGAATTGATCACTCTTGTACCTGCTGGCATTTAGAATTAGAAAAAGAAGAAAAATTTAATATAATAAAGTATTTTGGAAGCTATAAGGTACGGAACTGTAGTCTGACTCGCAATTCTTATTAAATAGATTTATTCATGACATTTAATAAAAAATCTGAGTTGCTGAAAAAGTCGAAATTAAATTGACTAAACATTCAACTTTGATTACAAAAAAAAAATCCACATTCCTATCTATCTTCAATCCAAATACCTTTCAATTTCAAATCAAGGAGACTACTGAAATCCGAGGTGTTTTAGATTATTTTTTATCATGTCAGAAGGGTTCGCCCCTTTGAAAATTGAACCAGAATGCCGAATTCAATCCGGACACACTGCTAGGGAGTCTTTTGACATAAAAAAATCCTTAACACCTCGGGTAGAAATTTTAACGCTATCTATGTGATGATGTCAGGGAAAAGGACCCTTATCTTCAACGACCAGTTTTTTCAGAAATGGCAACAATGTGAGTGGGTATAATTTTTTTATTACCATATATATTTGAATTCAGCTTTTCATTCGGAATAGAATGATAATAGCTAGGGTAGTATAGAATAAATACCTTATTTTTGTCTGCATAAAAATTATCAAAATTTAAAAGGCTATAATTCAAAACTATGTTTTTTACTTCTAAATATTCAAAAATTCATAACTGAGTCAATTTTTAGAATTTTCGGGCGGGACAAAAAGCTTTATGTTCAGTTGTTTCGCTAGATCAGAGCTGTCCAAACTTTTGGCATTCTTGGGCCATATTTGAAGAAATAAAATTGTCTAGGGCCACATATAAAATATACTGATTCTAACGATAGTTTAACAGTTAATAATTAATAAGTTGTTGTAGGAAATAAGGACAATAGCTTATGCAAATATTTTTTATTTTATTCCAACGTTTCGTCAAATTTGTTGACTTCCTCAGGGCTCAAACAAAAATATATAAGGAAATATTTTCAATCTGTTCAATGACTGGCCTATATGTGTTTGCTAAGAATGAATATTTATAAAATGACAAAGATGCAAAGAAGTTAAATTGTTTGAGCTCCTGAGGAAGTCAACAAAGTTGACGAAACGTTGGCATAAAATAAAAAATATTTGCATAAGCTATTGTCCTTATTTCCCTATAACAACTTATTAATTTAATTGATGGACATAAATAATCAAAACAGTTAATATTGTTCATACAATAATAAAATATCCGCTTTGATAAATATCATAGAATGACTGATGTCATATATGGACGTCATACTAGATTTAAAAGTAAACAATAGACAAGAAAATAATAATAAACAAGCGTTCATATTGTTTAATTATTATTATTAATAATAGACAGAAAAAACAAGATATTATAGTCAACTAAAAGAAGAAGAATTGTCTATGTATGAATGTATATCTTTGAAAACAAATGAAAAATGATAAAGTGCTTAAATTGACAATGTCCTAAAACGAATACGACATTAATTAATAAAGTAAAGAAAGTGTAGTTTCACAGTGAATAAAATAAAACTCAAAGACGTTTATACAAACTGAATATATTTCGGATTATTAGACCATCATCAGGAGTTTACAGATTAAAAAGCAGTTTACCAACACTATAAAACCAAAAAAATATTTCGATGAGTTTGGTGGAAAAATACCGAAATGACATCTGTTAGAAAAAAAGACATTATTAACCGCCAAACCTATGTAATAATCCGAAATATATTGAGTTTGTATAAATCTCTTTGAGTTTTATTTCATTCACTGTAAAACTACACTCTCTTTACTTTATTAATTAATATCATGTTTCACCTAAAACCTACACCAATTTCCCTAAATAAAAGAATACGACATTTACTACTGAGGATGGTCTACCAGTGGTGAGCGAAACTGTATGATGAATTAAAAAGTAATTTACAAAATTAGCAATACTCGAAATTTCAAGAATTAAATTTAGTCATTTAAATCCAGAAATTATCTAGAAGGATAAATTAAACAATTAAAACAACTCACAATTCTTCCAAGTAATAATAGAGGTAATAATAGAAGGAATAGTTAAAATATTGATAATAATCATGCACAAGGACGTGCTTCGTATGATGATGTTAATTCGATTATGCTGTATCCCTGTATTGACTAAAATGAAAATGAAAAACATCGTGTAATATGGATTTAAATTGGGAAACAAGCAAATAAATTGGGTACAGTAAAACCTTGTTTATCCGGATCGGATTTGTAGACATTTTTATTTTAATAAATGTTCACATAGAAAGAAATTTTGTGAAAAGTTATTTTATTTTTTTTAAAGTATGTTTTTTTTAACAATTCTATGTAATTTTGATATAAACATGTTTTTTTATCGTAATAAATTCAAATTCGCTTATTTGAGGATTTGTTTTGTTTTCATTACCCATAAATCCGGATTATCCAGATTTTCGATTATCCGGTTTGTCTTTGGTCCCAGTTAGTCCGGATAAACGAGGTTCTACTGTATTTTTAAAGACTAAAGCCCGGTTCACACCAGGCGTTTTTCGCTGATGGTAGCCTTGATGGCTTTCCTTGAGGGCTTGGCTGCCGCTAGATGTCGTGATGGATTTTTAGTTGTTGGCTTCACACTCTGCTATTTGCAGTAGGCTGGATTTATTCTAAAAGCAGGATCAGATGTGTGCGCACACAATCGCTCAGCAGTTGTCAAAAAAAATGGCTGGCAATAATATAATTGGAGAGGTTATTAATCGTAGACGAACTGCAATTATTGCTTTTTTATTAATTTGTGAAAAACGGCGAAAACAAAAACGTTTGAACAATCCGCCCATACTGTGGTGTCGTCCATGGTTATTGCGGCTTCCCGATTGGTTTACCATGCGCATGTCACCCACGTGATAAAATACTGCTTTCCGATTGGTTCTCTCCCTAATTTTCCAAGCAATCTATGAGGAGAAAATAGAACATGTTCTAATCACAAAATCCAACAAGCTAGCCAGCTTCCCAGCCCTCAGTGACGTCATTTTAAGCCTCTGGATCCAGCCTAGCCAGCCATCTAGATTTCTATCAACAAAAAACACCTGGTGTGAACCGGGCTTAAATGTGTAGGTACATTAATGGCATTTTATGACAATTTTCTTAATAAAAAGTATTAAAAATTTTTTTAGGTTTTTTATAAGTTTACGATTTTGTGTCGGGCCGCGTTGATATTAGCGCTGGGCCACATGCGGCCACGGGTTGGACACCCTTGCTCTAGATGAAACAGCAGATGCCATTAGCTCGATTTTGACCAGGTGAAAATAAGGGCCCTTTTCCCTGTCACCATCACATTTATATTTTATATTATATTTATTCTAATTTCACATTTTAAGAAAATAGCGGATTTTGATTTGGAATAAAATTGCCACTGAATTAATTGCAGATATCTAAAAAAAAATCTCAAGTCCCTCCTAGATGTCCCTTATCTATTTTTTCTGGTTCAATAAAAATTTAAAAATGTCTCTGGTAAACGAGCTTTGCGATAAACGGCTTTGGACCGCAGATTGCAGCATCCATAATGCAAAGGCAATTAAATGGAGGGCTCTGCTTCTTTGCCAAGGACTGCACTTACACTTGTAAAGGTCTTAAAGAAAGATCAAAGGGACAGGAAATGAACTAAGTGTGTATGTGTGTGTGTGTGTGCGTATGGCTTACCTCTTTGGGGGATAGAATGGAAATGTAGTCCTCGTAAATGTAACGCGCCTTTTCCTCGATCTGGTCCGGGTTCGACTCCCGTTTCAGCTCCTCGCACGCCAGCCAGAAACAGATGTTCTCCTCCGAGTACTCGCACTTGAGAAAGTCGCGGAACACTTTCCGGCCGGCTGAAAAGAAACAACAATCGGAACAAAATCAATCAATAGAAAGTCGATAAAGAGAAATCAATGAGGGTATTCTCTGCTTGATGCAAATAAACATATAAGGTACATCCACCAATTAAGACCCTGTTCCAAACAAGCCCCACCATCAATTTTATTGCGGAAATATTGGCAATTTTAACATTTAAGTTGTGTTTCTCACTGCTCCTGTCCTATAGTGGCTAAAGTAGTGGAGAAAGTACATCAAAGTAAATGATGGTTCCAGCATTTTGGCTTTAGTTTAGGCTTGATTGACTGCTGGAGCTCTTCCCCTTATTAATTCAAGATTATTTGATGAATGCTCTGCAATTCTTAGTATCTTATGGGTTTTAATTCTTGTATTTATTTTGAATTAAATAAATTGTATTGTATTGTCATTGGTAATTTCTGAATTCTTTAATTTCTTATTCGTTTTGACATTTTATTTGGAATTAATAGTGGGCCTTATTCGGAACAGGGGTGTCCTAATAAAGTCTGCTGTATATTTTGGAAATTGTATTATTGCAGAAAATTGTTCAATACAATTGATTCCAAATTCGAATGTCCTTTTGGACAGATCTGGAAGCATGTTTCTGTAAAAATTTCAAAAAGTTTTTGCCTTGCCAAAAAAAATACTAAAAATCTTCAAAGATTAGATGCGCCTTATTTGGTGCATGCAACTTTATATCGTATATGTACCTATATATGGGGCATTCCATGTAGTCCAAGAGCTGGTGACACATTTTGACTACGGATTTGACCCAACTAGAAATAATGCGTAATAGTACCGTCTATGATAGTTATACAGGGAATGGCCAGTCTGCCATGGCTGGCTGTAGCAGGTGGACCAGGTACTGTGCGCATGGTGTGAGTGCGGTAAATAATACATATGTGTTAAAAAATATTTTTGACCCAGAATGAAATTATAAAAATTATAATTTATAGTCAATTATAAACATAATATATTCACCCCAGACCATTTGAGTGGTGGGACGTGGAACCAGACCACCCAAAGTGTATTTTTACAACATAAAAAAATAGCATCAAATATGTTTTTTTCATGTTGTAAAATACACTTTGGGTGGTCTGGTTCCACGTCCCACCACTCAAATGGTCTGGGGTGAAAATATTATGTTTATAATTGACTATAAATTATAATTTTTATAATTTCGTTGTGGGTCAAAAATATTTTTTAACACATATGTATTTTTTACCGCACTCACACCATGCGCAGTACCTGGTCCACCTGCTACAGCCAGCCAGACTAGTCATTCCTTGTATAACTATAATAGACGGTACTATTACGCATTATTTCTAGTTGGGTCAAATCCGTAGTCAAAAATGTGTCACCAGCTCTTGGACTAACGCCAAATCGGACGGTTTGAAAATTTTTAATTTTTGATTTCGTTCATTTTTTGACAGTTTTTAGTACCCATCTAAAAACTCTTCCTGGTAAATTTTGAAATTTTTTTGATCATCAGTTTAAAAGATATCAAATTTCGGTTTTTCGCTCATAACTTCTTCAAAAATGAGCCATACCAACATGATTTTGAAACTTTTAGTGTATTATCTCTATACTGTAAGCTATATTTTTAAATTAAAATAATTAAAAAAAAAAGTGGTCGGAGTTATGAAAATTCTGATTTTAAATGTTTACTTCCGGTATTGTACATGAAAAAAAATTCAATTTCAAATCTGAGTACATAATTAAAAATAACAGTAAATTTTCTATATAAACCACCATGTTTAATATTTTATCGTAAATTTGTTTAATTCGAAAAATTGCTTCCAAAAAATTCGAAATTCAATTACGTCAATTCTTTAGAAGTTCATAACTTGACAACTAAACCTTATAGCCCAAAAAATTTTTGTGTTCACATTCATACCTTCTAGAAGTACAATTAGGCCAAACTGAGGGGTGATCCGCGATTGGAAGTAGGTGTACACCTCTTTGGAAGTATTTTGGAAGTACTTGGAAATATTCGGAAGTACTTTGGGAATATTTGAAGTATTTGGAAATATTTGGAAGTACTTGGAAATATTTGGAATTACTTGGAAATATTTGGAAGTACTTGGAAATATTTGGAAGTACTTGGAAATATTTGGAAGTACAAGTGGAAGTAGGTGTACAGCATATTAGGTTGCGAGTTCACCCTCTAGGCCAAACATTTTCGAATTTGAAAACCCCACATTTTTTTCGTTGTCCGCTTCACGTGAAATGCCCCCTTTTCAAAATTAATAAGCTTTAATATAAGAGAATACATTTTTTTTTTTTTTTTTTTGAAAGAACATTTATTTTGACAAAGTAAAATAGTTCAAATCGTTAAAAATTACAAATAAAAAGACATTTAAAATTCTTCAGGGTTTACATCAGCAGTTGTTATGGGCCATTTATCGATTTCCCCTCCCAGAAATGTTTATTTTCTTGAGGGATTTATTGATATAGTTTCTTGATATCTTCCATCTTTTTAATGTTAATTGTCAGTTAGGTGGCTAAAGATGACTCATTTTCAAATGTAATACATGAATGAACATACTAAGGGACAAAAAATAGAAAAAAATGGAGTTGACCCCTTTTCAAAATCACCGATTTAGTTCTAGGTAAGGATTCACTACGTTCGTACATAGTTTTTCTACCAAAAATCTGTAGTAAGTAAAGTCACTCTAGATAATTAGAACTCTTCAGCTGTTAATTTTGGTAAAATGAAAAAATGCTGTGTATTTTGATACGCTCGATAACTCGAAATCCTTTTAGTAATAAGAGGGCGAGAGAACGTTCTATAATTCGAACTAGGCCACTTCCCCTCTTTATAATTCGAATTTTTCCTAGCAATGTTTACTCCTCATTTATTCTTAATTTTTTTAATTAATTATGTTATTATCTATTGCAATGTTAATATATATGTAATTTTTACTTTACCATAAAGGGTATTGTCAAGTATTGTAATCGTGCATGAAAAAAGTGTTTTTTTTGCTTCTTTTTTTCGAAATATCTCAAAAACGGCTGAAACTATTTTAATTAAAAAAATTGAGCAAAACCATGTCATTTCGGTCTACAAAAAAGCCCAATTGAGTAAACATCGAAAAAATTATATTTTTTGAGATAATAATTCTTTTGTAAAAATGTCTGTTAGTTTGTCTGTTACTGTGGGTTACCAAATTTATGTGGACGAGCTAGCTCAAAAACTAGTTTGAATATCGAAACCAAATTTCACACGTAGTTTTGGTCTATTGAAATTAAGATCTGATTAGATTTTGGTGCATATAGACTCAAAATTAATGGTGTTGGAGGAGGGGTTAAAAATTAAAAATCTAGGCCATTTGAGCAAACTCAACCAAATTTTGTATACATAATTAATCAGTGGAATCCCAGAAGTCTAAAAATGCAAAAACTAACCGCCCAAAATGGGGGGAGGGGGGTGTAGGGTCAAAAAATGAAAATCTTGGCCATTTATCAAACTCAACCAAATTTTGTATACATAATCAGTGGGACCCCAGAAGTCTAAAAATGCAAGAACCAACACCCCCCCTATATGATTATAAATAATTTTAGGGGCCAGGTTGTATGGTAAAGTCAAGTGGATGGCGACATCAGAACACGTCAGCTTATTTAGTTCTTTTCGTCGTTTTCATTATTTTTACTTGAGGCTATATATAAAATTTATGTAAGCTCATACATATTTTAAAAAATATAAAAGAAACTTAATAATTAGAATTTTTTTCATTACTCTTGATAATTCGAAATCTCGATAATTTGAATTTTTCTTGTAGCCCCTTGGATTTCGAATTATCAAGAGTCAACTGTATTTAGTTTTATAAATTTATTTAAAACTTAAAAGTCTCTTATTTGAAGTTTTATGACTTATAATATGTATTATATATGGTATGTATTGCAATAAGTCCTTGAATCGTAAATAATGATTTGATAAAAATTAAGCTTAATTTTCTTTTTTTTTTAGAAAAATAATAATTTTTAAGAAAAAAATAAAACCGACTTCAAAAAAATTAAATGCAACAAATAAAATACACTAAAAGGTATGAAATAATTATTATCTTATTTAGTTACAACTAAACGACGAAATATTATAATGAAATTACTTTTTGAAGTCGGTGCAAAACATATACCTTTTATTAATCGCACTCGACGGATCCTACTTAGTACGTTTGGCGGGTACGCTCGCTTATAGATATATGTTTGTTTGGCACCGACTTCAAAAAGTAATTTCATTATAATATTTCATCGTTTAGTTGTAACTAAGTAAGATAATAATTATTTTATACCTTTTAGTGTATTTTATTTGTTGCATTTAATTTTTTTGAAGTCGGTTTTATTTTTTTCTTAAAAATTATTTTTATTTTTCTCTTTTTAGTGATGTTATTAATAGTGATCATATCATCAGAACTTGACCAAATTAATATGGCACTATCCCTAAGATACCCCCTTTCTAATAAAAAAAGAATCATCGAAATCGGTTTATAAACAAAGAAGTTAGGCCTGAACAAACCTAACAAAAAAGGTCTAATACAAATGAAAAAAACGGAACCAATCGGAAGCTAGACTGAACCCAATGCAACAATATTTTCAAAATCGGCTCACAATTGGCGGAGATATGAAGTAACATAGACACAAAAAAAAATCAGTCGGAAAGAGAACCTCCTCCTTTTTTGAAGTCGGTTAATAAAAATTAATTTGATTTATTCTTACAAATTCAACAAATTTGCTAGTCTCGACAAAAACAAAAAGAAAAAAAAGAAAACTAAATTATATTAAATTTAAATCTCCTTTTTTTTGATGTTACAAATAAAAAAAGTGTTTGTATTCAGCGAGGCAAAGAAAAAGTAGAAATTGCATATTTATTTAAAGAAATTGTATTAAACTTTTAAGCCTCTGAAGAAATTATTTGTGGAAAACTGAAAATAGAGAGCTTGTCCTGGGTTTAAAGAAAATACCAGAGTTCAAATTTGCCGATATAAGTGCATGTAGTACACATTAAAAATCACTAGATCGGAGATTCTATAGATAATATTTAATTGTTGAGTTCACTTCCTCGGGAATCGAACCCGAGTGCCAAAATTAGCAATCATGAGCAAATGGTTACACGGGTGAGATGAATTTTGATGAAACTGGGGGGGGGGTCAGTGAAGATAGGGGGCACCCCTTCCATAGGTTTAAAAATTAGATTCCCGTGGGAGTAAAATCAACCTTTCTAACGTAAAATTGAAGGTAATCCAATCTATCTCGGATCTATTAGATGACAACTTTCTTAAAGTAAATACACTTACGAATATTCGCTCCGTGCCCAATCGCGCGCCACCCGTGGCCAAAAAACAACTTCAGGAACAATTATTATATATATTTAATTTAGAGACACTTTTTACATAAATTTAAATATTGAAATGTATTATTAAAAAGTCGAAAAATATTAGTAGACAAATTTAGTAAATTTTAGTAGATAAATTAATTTTAAAAATACATATTATATAGTATTAGTTTAAACACTAAATTCTCTATTCTCACAAATAATCAAACACTGTTCAAAAACACAACATATAGATTCAATCGTTTATAATTTTTATTGTAGTTAATACATGTTTAGTGTTGAAGATATTTAATTTAAGTTTTAATAAAACAAATTTTTAAATTTTCTGATTTTATATTTGGGTTGCTTTTGTGATAGTACTGACATCTTTGAGTAGCCCCTAGAACTATATTTTGTTCACTTCCTACGCTATTTGAAATATTTTGAAAAATTTCAATATTCATTATTCAAAAAATATTTTTTTCAAAACATATAATTACGGACAGCTAATAACCACATCTCGAGACGCTGCCCGCCAGGGCCACCAGCCCGGAGGGTCGAGTGGTGCCGGGCGTACCATAAGCACGCCGGGTACTGCTCGTAGTATATAAAAGCAATAGGCATTTACGAAAAATAATTAATTTCATAAAAAATAGAATATTTAAAAGCTAAAAATAATCATAGATTTCCGGAATAAATAAATTTGTTAAAAAACAATTAAAATAATAGCTTGAAAAATATAATTTTTCAATTAAAAAAAAAATCTTTAAATATCTTTATTGAGGTTAACCTTAATGAAATGTCATAATGAATAAAATTATTAAAACAGGCTTTGAAAAAATTACCCATTCAATCGATGTTAATAAATAAAAATCTCTTTCGTATGAATTAATTATTTATTTCCTTATACTTACTCCGACTTTTTTAAAGCTTTCAACCAATGCACGCGTCTAAGGACTTTGTTTGGATAGTTATGGTTAGCCGAAGGAAAACAATAAAATTCATAATTGGAATTTAGTGAAGTGTTTTTACAGTTCGTCAAAGAGCACTTCAAAACATATTTTTTACTTGAATTCATCATCAATTGATTCACTTTATTAAGTTAAAGTAAAATAATTAAAAACTTTTTGATTCAGTAAAATACACGTTAATATACACAGATGTACTAAATAAGGAGGTAGATTGTACCCGAAGTTCTTAAAAGTGTCACCTATGGCGCTGCCTCTGTTGCGCACGGAGCGAATAGGCACCTTAGGTTTTATCATTTATATGTTTATTTATATTTAGGTCACAGATCAATAGGGTTAAAACTAAGTAAAAGAAGGGAGGATTCACGTATTAACCAATTTCGAATTTGAAATAAAACCAAGTACTTAATGCTTTGAATTCCCCCATTAAACATTTCTCAAGTTACGTGAGATGAATCACAAAAACATACGAACATTAAATCCGTGAACCTGTTTGAATGATTCAAATAATAAAATAAAATTATTTTGATTAACGACGGATTCACTCACCCCTAAAGACGAACAAACAACCCCTGAATACGAAAATAAAATATTAAGTAATGCCGGGCATTATCTTAACGAACTCTTGTTTTGTTAATACAGTTTACTAAACTTCACTCGATTCAACAAGTGATAGAATATTATTTACTCGAAACTTGCGGGACCTGAAGAGGTTCTAGTATTCATGACAACTCACACATGACAACTGAATGATAACAACTTTTTCTGTTTTTGGTTTTTTCTCTTCATGACAAATTTATATTCAAGTTCCTTGTTTTGTATTTACTTTATAGACTGATGATGACAAGGTATACTTGTCGAAACGTCTCCTGAAATCCTGAAAAATATATTAGAACCAAAAACAGAAAAATTTCTTTCTTTTGTTATGGGAGAAGTACCCTGTGCCAACCGACAACTACATCCTAGTCAATGGTTTGACTCATATACCTCAGAGCCTCAGAGTATTTATCATCAATTCATCAATAGTTAATTTAATACTCTATTTACGGTCTAAATTAAGCCTGGATAACCTAAATTAGACCAAAAAATTTCCCAAGGCCCCCACACAAATAAGAATATTTTTTTTTTTATTTAATATTTTTTTCAAGATCTGACTTTACATTGGATTTTGTATTAGAGATTTTTATTTTAATTAAATGAGTACTCTGTGCCAACCGACAACTACATCCTAGTCAATGGTTTGGCTCATATACCTCAGAGTATTTATTATAGAGCTTCATCAATAGTTTAAAAAATTCTTTTTTTAATAAATTTATAATTTTGTATAATAGAGTGTAGACAAATGAGATAATCATTTAATAAAAATATTTGAATAATGACAAAATAGTTTCAACATTTATAATATTTGTCCTCAATATTAAGTAGCGTGATTTTATAATAATTTTAACAGTTATCATTTATTGATGTTTGACTAAAATCGTAAAATAAATTTACGATTATCGAATTTTATGCATTTAATAGAGAGGCAAGAAAATTTTCTCAAGTGATAATAAAAAACAAACAAAAAAAAAATTCACTGTTTTAATAATTACAATTTCAAAAGACCCATTTTTTTTTTATTTTATTTCAATTACAGATATAACAAATTTTTTTATTAGGAACATTAAAAAGTAAGTAAAAGTTCTTTTGATCTATTTCCAATCTATAAATAATTTCAATAAAAATGACATTTAAAATTTCAATTAAATAGAGATTTAAATATTAAATTTACGAGGGAATTGGGTTCTCAAAGTCCATACGGTCGAATGGACATATTGCGTTCTATTTCTCCGAGTGATTTACCCCCCCCCGGCCCCTGCTCCGGCCCCTCTTCCCTTGGCCTCATTCGATTCTTTTTAATTCTTTTTTAATAGTCGGGATTTTAAAAGAACTTCTCCCTTCTAACCATTTGGCAACTTTCAACCCTTGGTTAAGGCAGTTTAATTAATTTTTGACCTTGCGAAAAAGTTGGAAAACACCCTAGCTATTGATAATTAAATTAATTCTGATGAAAGTGTTTTTAGACTAAGGAGAGTAACCCTTTAATACACACGTCTAATCTCAAGGAAACTGATAGGTACAAAAGGTACCGCGACATTTCAGCCCCCGACAAAATATCCACGACAACAAATCCCCCGACATAATATCTTCTGACAAAATATTCCCCAGTATAAGGGAGAATACAAAAGAGATTAAGTGAGAAGCTTATAATCATAGTTTTGAATAATATAAACAGACTTTCATATTTTGGCGGCTAATTTGCCGTTTGAAAGTGCTGCTGTCTGTCGTTATATTTTCTAGCTAACAATTTATTATTTTTACTATCTATAATATAGTATTTATCATCTATATTTACTTATTTATCGTCTATGTTTACATTACACAATTATTGATTGTTTGTTAAAAGTGTTATTAATCATTATCGTTATTAATTATTATTATAATATTGGGCGAAAATATAGCGTCCCAAACACACCCCGCGCGACGATTGGCTGGTTCGGTTTTCAATGTGTGTTTGATTAGAAAAAAAAATGGGAGCCCGAAACCCACCCCGCCCGGACTAAATTTTCGGAGGTTCGGTTAATATATATTCAGTTCGGCTCGGCTGGGTTCGTATAGCTGCTCCTTTTCGGGCTGGCATTCAGACGGTTCGGTTGGTTGACGCCAAATGCCAGCCAGAAAAGGAGCTATACAAACCAAAAAATTTCCCAGGGCCGTACACAAATAAGAATATTTTTTATTTTTTTTTATTTTTTTAAAGATCTGACTTTACAATGGATTTTGTATTAGTGATTTTTATTTTAAGTGAATCCGAAGGAACAGTGAAAGTGTCCAATCAGTGTAAAGGTGAAATAAATTATATTTAAAAAAAAACTAAAAAACACGCTTCTAAAAAGTATAAAAATAATGTAATTCTTAATCAAAAAGCGTGGGGCGCAGAAACAAGTACTTTTAATTAATTAAGACAAAGTGCCCCACGCTTTTTGAATAAGTATTATATTATTTTTTATATACTTTTTAGAAGCGTGTTTTTTAGTTTAATAAAATATAATTTATTTTTTTACCTTTTAGTCTTAATTATTTTTATAGAGAAAAGTTTGCGGAATTTAACAGAATGAAATGTATTTATTTTTTTGTAATTTCATTTAAATTGGGTAGGTAAACAATTATTTTTATAGAGAAATGTTTGCGAAATTTAACAGAACAAAAGTCACATTGATACATAGATAAATACATATATACATACATACATACATACAGATGAAGCTATTATAAATAGTGTAAAAACAATACTATACAACCAGATACGAAAATAATTATTTTATTTTAGGGATATTCAAAAACATAAGGTTTTAATATTTAACGCTTAACAGTGGCGCAACGATAGGGGGGAGGGATAAGGGGTCTGAAGCACCCATGACTAGGAAATGAACGTACAAGTAAAAATGAAAAAATGAGAATGAGAATGAAAAAAAATGTTTGGTAAATTTTAATATTTTTACTATAAATTAAGACA
This sequence comes from Forficula auricularia, assembly GCA_024734495.1. NCBI lineage: Eukaryota > Metazoa > Arthropoda > Insecta > Dermaptera > Forficulidae > Forficula > Forficula auricularia. The sequence goes on along the minus strand of JALMQS010000085.1, from coordinate 4,040,649 downwards.
AAAAAATGATTGTATTTTCATTGAATGTTGGAGAAGTGAGACTATTTCTTCAAATCGATTTTGTCTAGAGAAATTATTTGTTAAGAGACTGGAGTCTTTAAATAAATCGAATGATAATACTAAAATTAAAATCCATTAATAAAAGATTTTGCTCTCCATCCAATTGAAATATAATATTACATTAAGTTATTTAATTATGTTATTGTCAAAACATTCTTTTTGTCACTTTACGAAAATGTTTATTACTTATATATGTATAATATATATACATATATACAGTGGCAGTTGGTGACTTTTCAATCAGTGGATGCTGTCCAAAAAGTACTTATAGTTTTTTTGAAATTTTAGTTTAATCTTCACTTTTTTTTGGAAATTTCACCGAAAACGGCATCATTTTCGTTATTTTTTAAATTCAACATTAGATTTAAAAAAAAATATATTAGGGGACCTTCGACCCACACAAACGGACTGCTTTGTGTGAGTCAAGGTAGGAGTCAGAAATCAAATCTTAAGATTTAAACTCCACAATCCCTGAAATATCCACCATCTTTCACAATGATTCAGCCTGTCCTATAAGAAAATCTTAAATTTCTCCTAATTTTATTGCTATAACCAAGCTATCACTTCTCTAGGCTCTAGAGCACGCTTAGTTGTTTCCGATCTTATATATTGAGAGTTAGAAATGGATTAGTCTAGAAATTCTCGAATCATCTTTATTTCTTTCTTTTATCTATTATTATTATTTTAATAGTTCTTCAGATAGAAAAAATTTTATTCGACTAAAACTCGTCTGGGCTTGTCTTTGACATGCTTGAACTGGAAAATATACCAGGCAGGGACTTTAAAAATTCTATCGGCGCCCTTTTCGGAAAAATCATTCATTTTAATTGCCCCTTGAAACTAGGCAACAATTTTATTTCATTTCGAGAACCAATATAATTTTCTAAACAAAAAATGTAAATAACGGATACTAATTTGAAAATTTAAAGACCCTCCTGAAATTTTGAAGATGACCTTATATATTATGAAAATACTCTAAATTTTTGAAATATTCACAGCATCCATGGAATGCACGCCACTGATATATATGCGTGTGTGTGTGTTTTAGCCTCCTCCATGGCAAAATCCTGGTTCCGCCACTGACGCCTAATGATGCAACCCGCATTTCAGAGCGTTCGATTCGAATGCATAACCTAGCACACACAGGCGAAGCGATCTCTTTTTCTAATCTCCCACCATTTTTGGTCATTATCAATTTCGCCGAGGGGTGAACCGCGACCTAATATACTGTACACCTACTTCCACTTGTACTTCCACATATTTCCAAGTACTTCCAAATATTTCCAAGCACTTCCAAATATTTCCAAGTACTTTCAAATAATCCCAAGTACTTTCAAATATTTCCAAGTACTTCCAAAAAACTTCCAAAGAGGTGTACACCTACTTCTAATCGTGGATCACCCCTCGAATTTCGCATACTGAATCATTTTCATAAGGTAAATATTTTTAACTATCAAAATTATTAGTCAATAATATTTTGAGTCTTATTTTAAAATGCCAAACAAATATCGATGGTTATTTCTTTGATTTTTAGTGATTTTTGCATTTCATTTCAAAGAAAATAGACAATGAGATCCTGATCGGAAATGAAATTACGTTAAGGAGGTCCTTTCGCCGACAATGTTAAATGAAAAATATTAGATTTTAACTATAACTTAATTTTTTATAATAGTTTAAGTATCTATCTATGCTTTGATAAAGTTTCAATCACACATTATCGTGCAAATTTTTGAAAATAAATTTTTTTTTTAATCTAAACATTTTCTCAGTCTTACGATATTACACGCCTCGTGGACCAAAGGTATAGTATTATCCCTCTTTCCGTCGGCTGGACTCCACTTATAATTCAGGCACCAATCTTGAGATTTCCAGGTGCGCCTGTATGGAATTATCGGCGTCTGGCAGATTCGGCACGATGAAGTCCCAATTATTCCGTTCGCTTCCTTCCTGGTAGCGAGTTAGGTCCAATTAATATATGCGTTGTGAAGTATGGAAAAAGTGATGATTTTTGCGAGCTTTGAGTGACGAGTGTATAATATCAATATGTAGTATGTAGCCTCTCTCTCTATCGATCAAGTTAGATGTTTTTCTTCTATTCTCAAGTTCGAGAAGCTCTCTGTAAGAGTCCAGAGTTGAGAATGTTTTGCGTTGTTTTTGTCTCGTCACAAAATCTCTACTTCTCCATCGACTGCTCAATTTCAAGTATTCAATTCTTTTTTAAATTAAAATTATAAATTGTATTGTTTTTCCATTGAAATTCAAACGGATTATTTAATAACTCTCTAAGGCTCATTCAAACATGCAGTAATTCTCTCTTTCTATTTAAATTTAAATGTGTAGTTAATTTTAATATGAAATTTTGTTAAGTAATTTATATATATTTATAATAATAAAAACTAAGATAACATGTAGGTTTCACAAAAAAGAAATAAAACAAAATTGAGATTTGAGTTCGATAAGGGGGTTAGCCCATCAGTCAGGAGTCTAAGAAAACTGATTACATATCGGAAAAAGAGTTTTACAGGCAAGAATTTTTAAAAATTTTTTTAAAAAATGTATATGGTGGGGGGGGGGAACGTAGGGGAAGAGGGGGGGGGTGTTGTTGTTCTAAGGATTAATATTTGTCATTGGTTCCGAGTAGGTGACGGCTCCATACCTCAATGGCGAATGGACAGTGTTACCGAGAAGGTACAACTTTAAAAAGGTACATAAGAGGGCGCAATTACCCTGATATAATGTGCAAACAATGAGTGAATGTTTACCTCTAATTCTAACATATAATCAATAATTGTATTTTTTATACACTCTCCAATTGATTATTTAAAATATTTGAATTGATTAGAGAGGGTTATTATTTGTCTGCGGAAATCTGCGATGTCCAATCTTTCTTCGAAGTGAATGGGGAGCTGCAATATTGCTAGAGGGTGAATGGTTAGACTACGGGGTACAGAAGGCCGAGGTCGCACCCAAATTAATGTTAATGCTTGTTGAGTGGCTGGGCGGCTCTACGCTGGAGTATACGTACGGCTGATGCGCGAGCGCCCGCCGTCGCTAATTCATACACTCGCCTAATTTATCTATTTTGTTCATTTTATGTTAGCTACATTGAGAGCCCAAATTGTTGCTGTTGCATATAAGGCGAGGCCATGTGATCTAAGGGGCAGTGCTAATGGAGATGTCAGATGACTAGACGAAGTGGCATACTCTTCTTATATATTGGCCCAGATTCTGACCGAGTGGGTGTGAGACGGTGAATTTACTGCTTGATTTTTATTATAAATATTGTTGATAGTCGAAGTCGTTATAACCATTATTCAGGGCTACATTCCAGAATGATGCTGTTTGATTGAAACTTATAGTATTCATAGGTATATCTTCGAGGAGTCTATGAACACACAGAATGCTGCGAATTTATGCATTAATGGGGTGATTAGATGAGAAGGAATGACTGTGTCCGTGAAAGTGGGTTTTCCTATATTATAAGTGAGTGTGAAAATAGTTATTTGAAGGTCCATGCTATCGAGAGTATTATTTGGTGCCTAATTCAGAAGTAACTGTATATTCACGGAGTAGTATTAAGATATTGTTGGAATAGATTGATTTGTCTTTTATGCACAGACATATGACAAAAATATCGTCTGGCTGACCCATGCCAGAACACAACATCTTTGAAAGGAAGAGCCAACGGTCGGTTCTAGCCCAGACTATTAGTAAACTTCTGAGCAAGGGGCTGTGGGACCACCCATGGCTACTTTTTGTGGTTTATAGTAGTAATACTACTATAAACCACAAAAAGGATTAGCCATGGGTAGTCCCCTTAGCCCCTTGCTTTCAGAAATTTATATGTCTCATTTAGAACAAACCATTCTTAGCCCAACCAACCACTATTTCAAAGATATTGTGTTCTGGCGTAGATACGTAGACGATATTTTTGTCATATGGTCTGGCACTAAAAGACAAATTAATCTATTCCAACAATATCTTAATACTCTCCATGAAAATATACAATTTACTTCTGAAATAGGTACAAATAATACTCTCGCTTTCTTGGACCTTCAAATAACTATTTCACATCAAAAATTACACTATGAAATATATAGAAAACCCACTTTCACGGACACAGTCATTCCCTTCTCATCTAATCACCCCATTAATACAAAATTTGCAGCATTCTATTCAATGATTCATAGACTCCTCAGTATACCTATGAATACTATAAATTTCAATCAAGAGCTTAACATCATTCAGAATATAGCCCTGAATAATGGATATAACATTTCGACTATCAACAAAATTTATAATAAAATCAAACGTAAATTCACTATCTCACACTTACACTCATTAGAATCTGGAACCGAAAAAATATATAGAAGAATACCCTTCATTTCTAATCATCTGACATCTCCATTAGCTTATACCCTTAGATCATATGGAATCACTCCTGCTTTATACAACAACAACAATTTAGGCTCTCAATTAATTAACAATAAAATAGACAAAATAGATAAATTAGACAAATCAGGAGTGTATAAATTAACTTGTCAAGATTGCGACGCTTTTTATATTGGGCAGACAGGTCGCGCTTTCAAAATACGTTACTCCGAGCATGTAAGAGCCCTTAACCACCTCAACAAATCCGATAACATTAATTTAGATTCGACCTCAGCCTTCGCAATTCACTTACATGAATCTAACCATTCACCCTCTAATAATAACCCTATCCCCATTCATTTCGAAAGAAAAGGCCTTAAATTGGACCTCCTGGAATCCACCGAGATAAAAATAGCCCTCTCTAATAATTCAAATATTTTAAATAATCAATTGGAAGTGTATAAAAATACAATTATTGATTATATGTTATAATAAATTAAATAAACATTCCTTTCATTGTTTGCACATTATATTAGGGTAATTGCACCCTCTTATATACCTTTTAAGTTGTACCTTCTCAGGTACCTGTCCATTCGCTATTATAATATCAGGTATAGATAGATCCCTTTCACCCAGCTCAAATCTCAATAGAAAATATTAATCCTTAGAACAACAACTACCCCCCTCTTCCCCTACATTCCCCCCACCATATACATTTTTAAAAAATTTTTAAAAATTCTTACTTGTAGAACTATTTTTCCAATATGTAATCAGTTTTCTTAGACTCCTGATGATGGGCTAACCCCGAAATATATCGAACTCAAAACTCAATTTTGTTTTATTTCTTTTTTGTGAAACCTACCTCGTATCTTAGTTTTATTATTATATTAAAATGTTTCACCTAGAACCAACACCGAACTCCTTAAAAGTTATATATATTTAAACCAACTTATTTTAAAAGAATTTCTTATAGGATTTATTTAATTAATAAAATATATTGACGTGAAAATTTTAATAAAATCTATAAAATGAAATATAAAAATATTATTTTAACCCTTATTCTCCAATTCGTCTCTTTTTTTGCAATTTTATTATACAATATACCGATGGGTATATTGTAACCTATATATTTCTTTTGATATTTATAATCTAAAAAAAAAAACTGAGCAACTTTCATAAGAACTATTTTTTGATTCGACATCAAATTAACAAAATATTAAATCAATTAGATCTCCAAAAAAATCCTAATAATTATTTTTAACAATTATTTAACTTAATTATCAAATAATAATGATCAAATATTTAATTATTAAATAAATATTTATTAAATCGAAAAGTCACAACAATGAAAATAAGTGTTTATAATGATTTTAAGACTTCATTATAAACAGATTTAAGAGATTATTTTCTACTTTTTGAACTACTTAAACTTTTCGAGTTTAAAAAAGTTTATTTCTCGTGTCAATTTAGTAGTTATATTGTATTACTATAATAAAAATGAAGCATTTTTTGTTGAAGACAGAATTGAAATGGTCTTAATTTATGCGGTGAATGTGGAAGAAGTGTTATGGGGCTGACATTTAAATGAATGCCGAGCGTTTTCCTGACAATGAATACACCCTCACAAGCTTCATTTTATCGTGTCAAAAACAGGAAATGTAAAGGCTACGAAGCAACTGCATGGAACAGGCCAAAATAAGGAAATTGGAACTGGAATTCATCCAGAAGACTTACAATACACTTGGAATGTCTGAGAATAGTGTCGAAAAATTATTAAATTATTATTAAATTATTTGTTTAATAATTGATTATTTAATAATTATTATTTGATAATTAAGTTAAATAATTGTTAAGAATTTTTTTGAGATCTAATTGATTAATGTATTTCGTTTATTTGATGTCGTATAAAAAAATAGTTCTTATGAAAGTTGTTCAGTTTTTTTTGTAGATTAAGTAGACGTATTGAAAAATATAGGATTCTATTTATAAAACAGAACTTGACCTTGAAATACCCATGAAAGCTTGTTCTAGGTCGACAAACATTACCGTTGTTTAGTTTCTCCTTCGATATAAACAAACTTTTATTTGAAACTTTTTTTCCAAATAATGCACTGTTTTTGAGTTATGAGACTGTCCCAAGATAAAAACTCACCCGGTATATTAAAATTTGCCAATTTAATTAATTAAAGGTATTTTTCCATAAAATAATTTATTAGAATATCAATTTCATTCTCTTAACAAATCCAACAATTCGAAGGATCGTACCTATTTCTTCAGGATTTAAAAGGGTCAACGAAAGAACCTCCGTGTATATTAATATTATTTTTAATTGCAATTATATTCAAAACTTTGTGGCCAGTGATACGTGTTGATGATGGCCATAGCGGGTCAAAACGTTTGTAAAAATATAAATTAAGTTTTATTTTAAATTCATTTTATTTTGCCTGCGATTAAAAATTGACCCTTTTACCTGAGTTTAAAATTAAAAATAATTATTAAAGTCCATAGCGTCCATATTATTTAATTAATTAAGTAAGTTCTCAGGTACTTGGACAGATTTTTAAGGTGTAAATCAAAAAATTGTCATTGATTTTTGCGACGTTTCGCCAGCTAATCTGGCTTCATCAGGCTTCTAAAAAACACAAATGACAGAGTTAACAGAGAAATCAACAAGTCAACATCCTTTCTTTTTTCTATGATTAAATTAACAAACAATATTACATCTTACATATCTCAATGAATATTATTAACATTAATATACACCTTAAAAACCTGTCCAAGTACCTGCGAACTTACTTAATTAATTAAAAATAATATTTTTTATTGTTAAGGATAAATAAATTGAATTGCTTCTTTCCAGTAATTTATTTTATTATTCAAATGGTTAATCCAAATATTTCGAGAGCGCTCTCGGCATCTCTTCCTCAGTGGAAACCACTCCCCCACCAATGTGCTGACCCCATCAGTTTGTACAGAACATTGATAAAAGCTTGATTACACAACACACACACACACACACATATATATATATATATATATATATATATATATATATATATATATATATATACAAATTAAAATGAGATAACATGCGAGTATATACAATTATTTACATCTCTTTATAAAATGTCCAAATGAAATAAAAATTTAATTCGGACTTCATTATAAAGAGATGTAAATAATTGTATATACTCGCATGTTATCTCATTTTGAATTTGATATATATATATATATATATATATATATGTGTGTGTTGTGTAATCAAGCTTTTATCAATGTTCTGTACAAACTGATGGGGTCGGCACATTGGTGGGGGAGTGGTTTCCACTGAGGAAGAGATGCCGAGAGCGCTCTCGAAATATTTGGATTAACCATTTGAATAATAAAATAAATTACTGAAAAGAAGCAATTCAATTTATTTATCCTTAACAATAAAAAATTAATATATCCAGTACACACCAAGCCAGCAAAATTCTTATGAAAAATAATATTAATATATCGTTTTTAACTGAATCAAAAAATTACCGAGCATCACTCCAGGTACTAATATTAATATTTGAGGATTGATGGTAAATAAAATTCTCTTGCACTTTGTTCCAATTCTTTATTTAGTTTTTTTTTCGAGGTCTTCTTTCTTTAATTCAGGGCCAGAAGAACAAATAAATAAGATTAAGATATTTATATTTATATATAACATATTCAATACCCAAGTTGCATGAATAATTGATCAATTTTTAAATTACATGAACAAGCTGATTCTGTTTGAAAACATTGGCTCCCCCGGGACTGACAGCCGTCAGATTGTGCTGGTTATTTGGATGTCTGCCATCATCAGAGATTTATGCATTTCCTAACATTTGAAATGTTTGGCAATATTGCTAAGTAATAGCAAGAAAAGAAAGAAAGACACAAAGTATGTAATATACATATTGAGTTCACCCTAGGCATCAAGGCATCTGTTATTGAAAAGGGCGAGTCCAGATTTGTATTTCTCAATTCAGAAAAAAATTTCCATTTCCATTGTAAATCCTATAGAGTCATTCAATGGTTTGCTTTCAATATCATTATCGGTGTCTTTTTATAGTTTTGTGTTGTTGGCATTTAAACATGAATATGGAAATTCTATTTCAATGACGTAACAATTGATTCTGCCTGAGCGTGAAGTCAATGGAAATTTTATCATTTTACTATAGTTATTATAAAATAAATTCAAATCTTTTATAAATCAACTGTTGTGGTCGCCACACGAGTTTCACATTAGTTTTCCCCTTATTTGAAATCATCACGACATGACTAATTTACACCTCTTTGCTTTATTTCAATCGGTTAAAATATATACACGACTAATAACTCATTTCACTTGATAAGTACACCAATTTAAGAAAAAATCGCTAGTACCCTTTTTGAGAAATAAACAAAAACGCAAAATCTTTCATATATATGTCAATTTCCGGGGTTCCTATTTCCACAAAAATCTTGCTGTACTAGTATACTAGTACCTGGAGGCACCGAGCGATGCTCGGTAACTTCTTCCTTCAGTTAAAATCTTTATTTTAATATTATTTTTAATTTAAAATTCTGATAAAAAGGTCGATTTTTATTTAAGAGCCGTTTTCAAATTAAAAAAATACAAATATATCTATATAGTATTCAACCGCTGCACCCCCCACCTCCACCCTGCTCGACCCCACACCCGGACCCCCACACCTTCTGCACCACCCACATCCACCCCTGCTCCGCATCAAGATCGCTTTCTCATCCTCAAAACTTGTTAATAGAGTTTGTTTCATCAAAATCGTTAGAGCCGTTTTTAAAATAAAAAAAAAAAAAAATACAAATACTTTTATATATATATATATACCTCGAAGACCGAGCTTTGTTCGGGTTTAGTTAATGCTTGACAACAACACACCACAATCACAATATATATCGAATTCAAAACTCAATTTTGTTTTATTTCTTTTTTGTGAAACCAACCTCGCATTTTGCTCAAGTTTTATTATTATACAAGACTCTGCCTAATCCGTCATACTCACAGTACCTCTCGCCAACTGACTACAATTTTTTCAATCGTGTCGACAACTTCTTGCGGGAGATATGCTTCATACACCAAGTGAGTGTCAAAAATGCCTTCAACGACTTAATCCCCAGCAGAACACCTGAATTTTATGACACAGGAATAAATAAACTTGTATCATGTTGGTAAAAGTCTATTTCGAATGGTTCTTATTTTGATTAATAAAATTTTGTCTAAGTCGAGATAATGTTTAAAATTTGAATTTTTATTTAAATCACACATAATTAATTATAATTATTTATTGAACACGAACAAATAATACAATGTAACTACGACGTTTCGATTGACTTATTCTGCGATCGTTTAAAAGTTCATATTAATGATAAAAACTAACCTTTACCTTAAAAAAGGTGATATTTTTTATTTATTGATCCAGAAAAATACACAATATACAATATGTCGTATCCTATAGAGTTGACAAGTCGACTGTATATAGGACCGGATTAAAATCGTATATATCTTATATTATATCTCTATAAATAAAAATGTACTTTAGAAAATCACCAGATCCAAATGTACTGTTACGCTTAAGTGATACGAAAGTTCTTCACCGATTTCTTTGAAATTTTCACAGAACATTCCATTCAAATACACGGGTGTTTTTATATAGTGTTTTTTTATAGATATCACACCTGTGGCATATAAAAAAAAAATATATAGGAAACAACGCCAGCGCCTCTCTGGGGGGTAAAAACAAACAAACAAGAGGGACGATAATAGCTTTTTGGAAATCTTTCAACTGTCAATATTATTTTTGGTTAAGGGAACAATTATAAACTTGGCCCAAAATTTAGATTTACCAATCGGAGCACCAAACGGACATATGTTGCGAATATAGTTTCGATACGTACAGTGGTTTAGGCGTGAAGCATAAGAGTTAGTCACAGCAACGCGTGCTCGGGTCAGCTATTATCTATATAAATTTTAACCATACAACGAGACGCTCGCCGCCAGGGGCTAGGTGACGCCGGGGCGAAGGCCCGGGCGTTCAGCTGGTAGCTTATATATCTATCTGATATGTAAAAATTAATAATTATTTAATTTTAAAAAGACTTAAATAAATGAAATATGGTGTACATGTACATTGATAAACATTAGTTCACATTAGAGATTTACAAGATATATATAGTATATTGAATCAAATATAGGAAACTCATGATTAATTGATACCAACACCTTACACACGTGTTAAAAGACTGAGCGCGCTGGACTGAGGGATTGAATATATAACATCTCAGATTACAAATCCTCTAGGTGATCCATACCAATGTTTGGTAAAAAGCGTCATGCGGGCTAATCGCGAAATGATGCTGGATCATACTTAGATGGATCACATCTTTTTCATTCTCTCTTGGTCCAGACTTAAGATTTAGCGGACTCCAATATCCTCAAACAGCAGTAGTCTAGCAATATATGTATATATATATATATATATATATATATATATATATATATATATCTTGTTTAAAATACGCGGTCAAAAACAACTCTCTTTAATATATTAATTAGTCATTGTTATAATTACGAGTATGTGATGTTGTGAAATAAAAATTTCGTGTAAATTGTGGAATTAAAAAATTGAAACAGTTAAGTGGATATCGATGAGGCAGTCCAAAAAAAGAAGATAATTTACACTATCATAAAACCGACGTTTTGATTTTTATTCAGGTTTTGAAAGTCAAAATCGCGACATTTCACTCCTGTTTCGATGGCAGTAACAATATGTATAATGAATATCTATTCTCAGCAGAATTATAATTATTACTACATTACAATTCTACTCGAGAATGATTATACAATATATTATTGTTACTGCCACTCTAAAGAGGAGACAGAGGGGAATGTCGCATTGGATTTCGCTTCACTGACTGTCCAAAACCCTGAAGAAGCAGGAAGTAGCACTCGAAAACTTGTCGGTTTTATGAATAAAAAGATAGTCTAAATTATCTTCTTTTTTTAGGTTAAAAATAAAATAAAATGAGAGAGTCTTCTGTTTTTTAAATAAAATAATTTTTAATTATTTCTAGAAGCTCATAGTTCACAAATATTTCAAATTAGTTACAAATTAAGATTTATACATAGAAAATTTTGAAAAATATATAATGTCTTTTTCTTCATGTTTCCATCTTCGGAGATTAGAATAGATAGAACTGATGATGAAGGCTGACCGCCTTCGAGACTTCTAGTCTCTAGAAATAATTAAAGATTGTCACGGTATTATTAAAAACAGAAGACTCTCTCATTTTATTTTAACACAGTAACCTAAAATAAAAGCACTCATTCTGTTACCATCGACAGTGAAATCTTTTATTCACTAATATTTTTTTTTTTGATTGCCTCATCGATATCCACTTAATTCACTTATCAGTCCGATCTCCAAAAATTACTCCAATCTTATTGAAGCAGTTTTTTGTGATTTGCAAGTGAAAAAAATGCCGATGTATTTTTCGATATATATCGCAAGGCATATATCGATATTCGATATATATCGCAAGAAGTATACCGATATATTTTGGAAATATATCGATATAAAAAAATAATCGATATATCGTTACCATTGGAGTCTCTGTCTGTTTCTATCCAGGTTTGGTGAATCATATCTGGATATCTGGGAAGATCGAAGCGATAGTCTCCTCGCAAATGGTTTATTTAAATCACGGATTTGATGATGCAGATTTAAACTTTTCGCTCTTTTTTATTTGAAATATACCAATTATATGAAAAAATACATATATAACCAATATCATAACGATATTATTTTTTTATATTTTATTAACTTTTCGAAATAACATGATTTTTTTTCATTTTTCATTGGAATATAAATCAAAATATCCAAATTCACTATATTTTTTATATGCATATATATGAGAGTTTTCATTTATTCTGTTTATTTCCGATTCATATGTTGTAACTTTTATTTTTTTATTCGAACATCGTAAAGTACATATAGGGAATTCGTCAATCTGTTTTCATTTTATTTTTGAATTAAAAAAAAAAAAAAAAAAGAAGGATGTGTAAAAAATAAACGAGGAAAGATACTTTTTTTGGATAGGTGAATTTTCTCTCTTTCTCTTTGATCATTATTAATATCAAGATTAGGGATGTTTCATTTAAAAGGGATATTTGAATTAGCTGCAACTTCGAAAAAAGAAAATAGATTTTGGGCTAAAAAATAACCATTTTAAGCAAATAGTCCAGGGAAATTACGATTTTAACAAGAAATAATTCCTGGCAGAGATTTTATTGCTGAAATACCTTTATTGGTATATTTTTCTATGCGCCTCAAAATGAGAAAATTTCTGAGTTTTTTCAGTTTTTCTTGAATAACTCTAAAACGGATTTAATCTATTTAGGTTTAGTAGATCCGGTACTAGCGCCTGTCAAAAAACAGCCCCCGGGATTACTATTGAATACCCCTAAAACTCGTACTTTTTTTCTGATTTTTACCCATTTTGACCATGAAGGAGCACGTTTTCGACAAAGAAGAATCTATACATTTTTAAACTAGATTAAATTTCATACAATTTAAATAAAGTTTCATCTTAATTGGATAATGATAACATGAGGTTAAAGTTTTGAAAAAAATGCAATTTTTTGCAAAAAACCGCAGTTTTTTCCTTCATAAAATGAAAACAACTCAACTTAGAAACTTGATTCCTATTTCATTGTCTAGAAAATTTTGTTGGCTTGAACTTTACTTGGACCACTTTATTGTTAAAATTCTTAGATTTATAGATATTCAGCATTTTCCATGATAGGAAATGATCCATAGTTTCAAAAAATCTCCAGCATTCGAGAGGATCGCTTGACTGTGCATCAGATACCCGAGAGATAGGTCATATCCTCTATCTGAGTGAGTGTGTGTGATTTCGATATTTGTCGAAAGACTATATTAGAAAAGTCTTTCATTTGGAAACCGATCATATGATCCTAGTCGGTTGAGAAACGGGTGAGATTCTTGGAAAGCAGCATGTTAGGGTTTCGCTTAGGTACATATGTTTGTTCGATAGGGTTCCTTTTTTTCAGCAGACATACTGATGTGTTTTTCAGCAGACTTTTCTTCATAAAATGAAAACTACTCATCCTAGAAAGTTGATTTCTATCTCATTCTCTAGGAAATTTTATTTACTTGAACGTGTACTTGGACCACTTTTTTGATAAAACTTATCATCATTGAGTATACAGTCCTAAGACTGGTTTGATGCCTGCAATCCGTCTCCACTCGACTCTGTCCTCCGCTCAGCTGATTAATCTCTCTAAATGTCTGGCATCCCATATCCCCACTATTTGGTTGAAAATATTCTAATCTGGGTCTTCCCTTCCCCTTTTCTTTCCCACCTCCCCCTCCAAGATATCCCTAAGCAGTCCCCCATGTCTCAGCGTGTGCCCCATCATCTGACCTCTTCTCTTCTTCAGACTCTTCCACTATAAAACTTAGATTTATAGATATTCTACATTTTCCGGATTTTTTATCCTTTTACTCGTAATTTAAAGAGCTTTAATTTATCTAATAGATATCTTTTTGATTTGATAAGCCGTTTTAGAATGATTCAAGAAAAACTGAAAAAACTCCGAAATTTTCTCATTTGAGCCACGTAGAAAAATTTTCACAACACAGATTTGGAGAAAAACTTAGGGTAGTAATATTGGAGTACCGATAAAGGTATTCGACCAATAAAATCTTTACCGGGAATTATTTCCTGTTAATGCCATTTTTAATTTTTTAATGAAATTTATTAATGAATTTGATGAAGGAATGATTGACTATGGATTTGGTATAATTATTGGGAAAGAAGTTTTTTATTTAATTAGTTTTTCTCTCTTATTAAAAATAAGGACTAAAAAGATGATCAAGGACAGTCGATTGTCGAGAAGTAATCACCGAAGTCGAAGCTCAAATACAATGTATACATTAATTCATGAAATTTATTAATGAATTTGAGGAAGGAATGATTGTCTATGGATTTGGAATAATTATCGGAAAAGAGGTTTTTTATTTAATTATTTTTTCTCCAATAAAAACAAGGACTAAAAAGATGATCAAGGACAGTCGATGGTGGAGAAGTACTCCGAAGTCGAAGCTCAAATACAATGTATACATTAATTCATGAAATTTATTAATGAATTTGAGGATGGAATGATTGTCTATGTATTTGGTATAATTATCGGAAAAGAGGTTTTTTTATTTAATTAGTTTTTTCCTCTTATTAAAAACAAGGACTAAAAAGATGATCAAGGACAGTCGATGGTGGAGAAGTAATCTCCGAAGTCGAAGCTCAAATACAATGTATACATTAATTCATGCAAAATAATTGATTCAATAAAAATTAAAAAAAAAAATATTAATGAATTTTGTTTTTCATTAATTAAAAAAGTTATTTATGAGCCATAATATATAAAGAAAAATTACTTTTACTAATAATAATATCTAATGTTCTTTTCTTTGAGGATATTTCTTGTAATACTTTATGAATCATGTTTTTAGAAGACGATCATGCCCCTGGACTTGATTTCTGACATATACTCGGCAGGATTACTTTGTATATTTGTTTTATTTATTTGTTTGCTTTGTTTATTTGTTTATTTTATTCTGTTTATTTGTTTATTTTTTGTTTTATTTTTTAACTCATGACTTTCATCAAGCGCTCCTGGTGGGTCCTATGATGAAAAAAAAAAATATGCGAAATGAATATGTACTTTCGCACATGAGACCATTTTATCAATGAAATAAATGAACATATCAAATTGAAAGAAAAAAATCCGAAATTATTTTTTTAATCAAAATAAAATATCAGAAGACAAAACTAAATTCAATATAGGTTACGTATATAAATAAAATAAAAATAATCAATAATAAAAAATCGAAAAAATTCATTTTTTAGACTCCTCCAAACCCAAGAAATCCGTTGTTCTTAATAATAATAATAAAAACTGGTTTCTAATAAAGTAGTTCCCATATTATATTTGAAGAATTTACTTTTTGTGAACGATGCTTTTAACATTACTACAGATCTCAAATCGTTTGTCAGCGAAGCCGTTTGTACCGAACCTTTTTCACATTTATGTTTTTGATCAGATATCTTTAATTTTTTGAAAAGTTTTATGTTTTTATTAATCTAAATAATTACATTTAAACATTTATATTGAAAATTATTAAATATTTCTTATAAAATATCTGTTAAAAACTCGGACGGTTTTTCATAAAATTCATCCCTTCATTTCGGACCCCGAAGAAAGGAAAGTTTCGGTTTTTCAATTTTCTCTTTTATTAATGTGGCAAGCTTTACCAGTATGTCAAATTTCAACATTCTAGCTAGATTGTATTTTCACTATATGCTAATTAAGCCTATTTTTATTTATTATAATTCCAATTATTTACTCATAAAAATTGGAGATTTACGTTATTTCATCATTGACCATATTATCAGAACTTGACCAAATTAATATGACACTATCCCTAAAATATCCCCTTTCCAATAAAAAAAGAATCATCGAAATCGGTTTACGTGGCAAAAAGTTCTCGCTGAACATACATAAAATAAATAAGATAAATAAATATTTAGTAATTTTGACTATCTTGGAGCTATACAGATCTAAACACAAAAATAATCATTAAAATCGGTTCATAAACAAAGAAGTTATGCCTGAACAAAGATAACAAAAAAGGACCAATACCAATGAAATTTATATTTTTACCAATCGGAAGCTAGACTGAACCCAATGCAAAAAAAATCATCAAAATCGGTTACACAATTGGGGAAGATATCAGGTTACATAGACTCAAAAAAAAATTCAGTCGAATTGAGAACCCCCTCCTTTTTGAAGTCGGTTAAAAAGAGCATTTTTCCATATTTTATAGACAAGAAAATAATATCTCATTTTTTTTCATTATTTAATAGGTAATATGGCAAATTGTTCCTTTTCTTCTAAATAATTCAAAAATAAATTTTATCATGAATATTTATTTTTATTTTTTAACGGTAGGTATGTTGGTATAGTGCTTGTATTTCCGTGGGGATGCTAAAATGATTATCATCTCCGGGCATAAAATGCAAATTAGTTAATGAATCTTTTAACTTTCTACTCTCTCATGGCGAGAAAGTAATTTTTATTTTAAAAAAATGTATAGGAATTTATTTAAATGAGTGGTCACCCCCGGGGAGAAATTTTTGGGTTTTTTGTTTTTTACTTCGTAATTTCGATTCAAATTCTTAATAGAAGGTCTAAAATATAATATACTACCTATATATTTCTTTTATATTAACATATCTATAATTTATTTATAAACTACTTAAAAGTAAATTGAAAAAGTTATAATACTATTTGGGAAATATCATAATTTATTAATATGGATATTATTAATATTGAGTGGATATTGATGAGGCAGTCCAAAAAAGAAGATAATTTATACTATCTTTTTATTCATAAAACCGACGTTTCGGAGGCTATTCCCTCCTTCCTCAGGGTTTTGAAAAGTCAGTGAAGGAAATCCAACTTTTCAAAACCCTGAAGAAGGAGAGATAACCTCCGAAACGTCGGTTCTATAATAAAAAGATAGTATAAATTATCTTCTTCTTTTGGACTGCCTCATCAATATCCACTCAATTTCACTTATCAGTCCGTCTCCAAAAATTACTCCAATCTTATTATTAATATTGCTTAACGATGGATTAGCAGAATAGCGTATTATATTTCTTTCACTAACTATATATAAAAAGAGAACATGACTTATTCATTCACTCACTGACAGACCAAACCGCTGGAACTAGAAAGATAAAATTTGCAGTGTATATTCTATGCTACTCATTGCGAACAATAAAAAATAAGCTGACGTGTTCTGATGTGGCCATCCACTTGACTTTAACATACAATCTGGCCCTCACTTATATTTAATATTTGATAAAATTATTTATAATCATCTAAGGAAGGGGGTTAGGTTTTTTGGATTTTAAGGTCCTGGGGGCCCACTGATTATGTATACAAAATTTGGTTGAGTTTGGTACAAGTGCCTAGATTTTCATTTTTTGACCCTACACCCTCCCTCCCCCATTTTGGGCGGCTAGCTTTTGCATTTTTAGACTTCTGGGGTCCCACTGATTATGTATACAAAATTTGGTTGAGTTTGCTCAAATGGCCTAGATTTTTAATTTTAACCCCCCTCCACCCCCCTTAATTTTGGGTCGATATTCACCAAAATCTAATCAGCTCTTAATCTCAATGCACTAAAACTACGTGTGAAATTTGGTTTCGATATTCACACTAGTTTTTGAGCTAGCTCGTCCACAAAAATTTGGTAACGCACAGACTAACAAACAAACAATTTTGACAAAACAATTATTATCTCGAAAAATATAATTTTTCGATGTTCACTTATTAGGGCTTTTTTGTAGAGCGAAATGCCATGGTTTCGCTCAATTTTTTTAATCAAAATAGTTTCAGCCGTTTTTGAGATATTTCGAAAAAAGAGGAAAAAAACACTTTTTCATGCACGATTACAATACTTGACTATACCCTGTATGGTAAAGTAAAAAATATTACAGGATGATGAAGTACAATTGGTCTATAATTAGTAGCCACAATTTTCAAATTTTTCCACGTATTGACACTTCAGGGGACAAGATGCCCGAGAAAAATGTAAAAATTATGTATGTATATTGTAACATGTAACTTACATATATAGACGATTCGCCTTTAAATGGCTTAATATCTCCAAAACTAAAAATGCTAGAAACTTCCGAAATAGTCTTAAAATAATTTTAAATTTGGGAGCTTTAAAAGGAGACAATTTTCGACCCCCTCCCACTTGATGAGATGTCGTAGATTTGGCTCGAACCCTCCCCCACCAATCTCTCGTGAGATTTTTCAAAATCCGTATTTTTAGTGTAAATACGTTATTATCGCTATAGTCAAATAATTATTAATTCTTTCAATCCAATGTGTAGCATAGGCTTGTCTTTTAGTGTAGTGTAAAACCTGTGAATGAATTTCAAGATGACTGAAGAGCGTCCATTAAAACGGAGTTGCATCACTGACTATTTTAATGAAGGTATAAAATTAGATAAATGTAAGAGAAGTACAGTATTATATGACAAAATAACCTGACGTGTTCTGATGTGGCCATCCACTTGACTTTACCATACAACCTTGCTCCTCACTTATATTTAATATTTAATAAAATTATTTATAATCATCTAAGGGAGGGGGGTTAGTTTTTGCATTTTAAGATTACTGTGGGCCCACTGATTATGTATACAAAATTTGGTTGAGTTTGGAACAAGGGCCTAGATTTTCATTTTTTGACCCTACATCCACACTCCCCCATTTTGGGAGGTTAGTTTTTGCATTTTTAGACTTATGAGGTCCCACTGATTATGTATACAAAATTTGGTTGAGTTTGGTACAAGGGCCTAGATTTTCAGTTTTTGACCCTACATCCACCCTCCCCCATTTTGGGAGGTTAGTTTTTGGATTTTTAGACTTATCGGATCTTCTGATTATGTTTACAAAATTTAGTTGAGTATGCTCAAATGGCCTAGATTTTTAATTTTTAACCCCCGTCCACCCCCCTTAATTTTGGGTCGATAAGCACCAAAATCTAATCAGCTCTTAATCTCAATGGACCAAAACTACCTGTGAAATTTGGATTCGATATTCACACTAGTTTTTGAGCTAGTTCGTTCACAAAAATTTGGTAACGCACAGACTAGTAAAAACAAAACTACAAAATATATTTAACAGCGAACTATTACTTGATATGGATTGTTTAAAAAATTTCAGTTTTTTCGACCCACCCTATTCTATATCCCATTCTACCCCCTTAATTAGCATGGATTTAGAATTTTCTCGTGTTATCGGGGGCGGAAATAATTAAAATTTTAGTAATAATAATGAAAAAGTAAAGATTTGTGTAACATTAAAAACATTAAACAATTTGGGAGTACAAATTTGGAATCAATAAATAAAGAATGGTAGTGGAGGGATTAGAGGGATAAGAGTGGGGGTGGGGTGCAGGGAAGGGACATTTCAATTTAAGTCCTAAATTTGTAACCAGCTCGCATTAGCATACAAAATGAAATTGCGATTCAACAGGTAAACGGGAGAATTGCATGTTTTTAGGGCGATTAATTCAATCTAGGAGGGCGAAAAGAGAGCTCGGCTACATTTTCAATAAAACCAGAGAGAGTGAAAATCAATCAGAATTTTATTCTAGCTGAATAATGAAAAAATCCTGATTTGTATAGAGTAATTATCCATTAGGAATATTAATTCATTAGATACCCTATATCCTTTTAGGGATTAAATAGAAACATTAACAAAATCCCTTTCCACCCTTCTAAATTTTCAAACGATGGATACTTAGAGGTTTATTTGAATATTGATACATGCTATGCTTAGAGAGGGTGGCTGTGTGGTACTGAGTTTATATAATTCTGAAACTGTACCAAGTTCTAATACAGGGTGGGGCATAAAGATTACCACAGTTTGAAGAGGTATAAAAAATGAACAAATTTAACTAGAAAAAAACTGAATATATTTTTGAAAAGAACATAAAATATATATTTTATTAATGTGTTTTAAACATTATCAGACAAAAAAAGGAGAGGGGGGTCAAAAATGAGTAGGAAACTACTCTCGATTGAAATATTTCACGATTATTATAATAAAAATATTAATATTTCTAAATACTGCCCAATAGAATTAAATATATTTTAATTATGACTTTATTATAAATATGGACATGGTGTTTATTCGATTTCCAAATTATGTAAAATATGTAAATTGTAATTTGTAAATAATAACATTGTTCAAAATAAAATTATATTTTAACCCTGGAACACTACCCGGGGTACAGCTAATGTGCTATACCCCAGCCTTGCTCGAAACCAAATATACAGAAAGCCGAGAAAACAATATTGTTTTACAGAGCGTAATCAAAATATTGTAGTTAATAAACTGAAATTGTTTGTATTAATAAACTTCATATGTTTTTAGCCATGCCAAACACCGATAAAAAATTGCCAAGTCGCTAAATTTTTCTGTGTCTTAAAAAAGATTTCATTCTTTTCTACAATTTGCATTAGTCCAGGCGAATTACGTGAAAAAATGGCATAAACAGGAAATAATTCTCGGTAAAGATTTTATTGCTGGAATACCTTTATTGGTACTACAAAATTACTACCCTAAGTTTTCCTCCAAATCTGTGTTGTGGAAATTTTTCTACGGGCCTCAAAATGAGAAAATTTCGGAGTTTTTTCAGTTTTTCTTGAATAA
This sequence comes from Forficula auricularia, assembly GCA_024734495.1. Lineage (NCBI taxonomy): Eukaryota > Metazoa > Arthropoda > Insecta > Dermaptera > Forficulidae > Forficula > Forficula auricularia. The sequence goes on along the minus strand of JALMQS010000085.1, from coordinate 4,019,870 downwards.
CTTTAAAACTGCTTATCAAATCAAAAAGATATCAATTAGATAAATCAAAGCTCTTTAAATTACGTGAAAATGATAACAATTAGGTTAAGTAGAACCGCTACAAGCGCCTGTCAAAAAACAGCCCCCGGGATCACTTTTGAACATCCCTAAAAGTCGTACATCTTTCAATTTTTCCCCATTTTGAACATGAAGGAGCACGTTTTCGACAAAGACCATTGTATACATTTTTAAACTAGATTAAATTTGCTAGAATTTACCAAAGTTTCATCTTAATTAGATAATGGTAACCCGTGCAGCAATGAGGTTGATTTCATTGCAGTTTTTTGAAAAAAATCGCAATACCACTCATCCTAGAAACTTGATTCCTATCTCATTCTCTAGTAAATTTTGTTGACTTGAACGTTTACTTGGACTACTTTTGTGATAAAACTCTTATATTTATAGGCAAAGACCACTGTATACATTTTTAAACTAGATTAAATTTGCTAGAATTTACCAAAGTTTCATCTTAATTAGATAATGGTAACCCGTGCAGCAATGAGGTTGATTTCATTGCAGTTTTTTGAAAAAAATCGCAATACCACTCATCCTAGAAACTTGATTTCTATCTCATTCTCTAGTAAATTTTGTTGTATTGAACGTTTACTTGGACAATTTTTTGATAAAACTCTTATATTTATAGATATCCAGCATTTTCCATGACGCTTTTGAGGATTTGGATCATATCCTGTCCGGAAAATGTAGGATATCTATAAATCTAAGAGTTTTATCAAAAAAGTGGTCCTAGTAAACATTCAGATTAATAAAACATCCTAGAGAATGAGATAGAAATCAAGTTTCTAGGATGAGTGGTTTTCATTTTATGAAGGAAAGTCTGCTGAAAAACACATCAGTATGTATGCTGAAAAAAAGGAACCCTATCGAACAAACATATGTACCTAAGCAAACCCTACCATACTGCTTTGCCAAGAATCTCACCCGTTTCTCAACCGACTAGGATCATATGATCGGTTTCCAAATGAAAGACTTTTCTAATATAGTCTTTCGACAAATATCGAAATCACACACACTCACTCAGATAGAGGATATGACCTATCTCTCGGGTATCTGATGAACAGTCAAGCAGCGATCCTCTCGAATGTTGGAGATTTTTTGAATCTATGGATCATTTCCTGTCATGGAAAATGCTAGATCTATAAATCTAAGAATTTTAACAAAAAAGTGCTCCAAGTAAACGTTCAAGCCAACAAAATTTCCTAGACAATGAGATAGGAATCAAGTTTCTAGGAAGAGTGGTTTTCATTTTATTGAGGAAAAACTGCAATTTTTGCAAACTTCAACCTCATTGCAGCACGGGCTACCATTATCCAATTTAGATGAAACCTTGTTTAAATTGTAGAAAATTTAATCTAATTTAAAAATGTATACACTGGTCTTTGTCGAAAATGTGCTCCTTCATGGTCAAAATGGGAAAAAGTCGAAAAAAGTACGAGTTTTAGGGATGTTCAAAAGTGATCCCGGGGGCTGTTTTTTGACAGGCGCTAGTAGCGGTTCTACTTAACCTACATAAATGAAACTGTTATCATTTTACGCGTAATTTAAAGAGTTTTAATTTATCTAATAGATATCTTTTTGATTTGATAAGCCGTTTTAGAGTTATTCAAGAAAAACTGAAACAACTCCGAAATTTTCTCATTTTGAGGCGCGTAGATAAATTTCCACAACACAGATTTGGGGGAAAAACTTAGGGTAGTAATATTGGAGTACCAATAAAGGTATTCCAGCAATAAAATCTTTTCAGGGAATTATTTTCTGTTTATGTCATTTATCACGTACTTAATTTCGCTGGACTATAAAAAAAAATTTCTAACATATTTGCTATCTCAATAATACATTCTCTTCTATTTGAATGTACGAAATTTGTATTATTTTCGAATTTAAGGGAAATTGAATTCTCGAAGGGAAATTAATATTTGTGGGTTTGATTAGTGAAGGAAAATTCAATAGGTAAAAGTTCTAATGCAAAATGTAGAAACCGAGAGAGATGGTAATAAATAAATAGAAGCTTCGAGTTGTAGAGAAATTGATTAAAAAGCCTTACAGGTAGATACATTCCTATTCCATAGGAGATGAGATAAATAATACAATGACCTAGTTTAGCCATAGAAAAGAAAAATGGAAATATAATATTCAAGGGTATTCAATTTGATGCACAAAAGAAGATGAGATCTATTCTATAACTTATAGTCGTATCGGACTCAAGCTAATTTTAATCTTTTTAGGTTAATTCGTTTTTTACTGAATTCTGTAAACTTTGAAAATGTTTATTTCTAATTATAGTCCTTCTTAATATTTGTCTTTAAATACAATAATTTTAAGCCAGACCTTAAAGTTGACTTTTAAATTGATTAATTAGTTAACTAATTATTTATATATTATTTAATTTGAAGTATTATATTAACTCTCACTACTGAATAAATAAGAAAACAGCTTTTTAATTAGTATTTGTGTCTAGAAATTTATCAATGGGAGGAGATAGCGAATGTGGAAATTAATTGGATGAATTAATTTCCGGCAATATGGTATTGGAATACCTGAGTCGGAAAAGAGGTTTTTTTTCTATAATTAGTTTTTTCCTCTTATTAAAAACAAGCACTAAAGATGATCAAGGACACTCGATGGTGGAGAAGTAATCTCCGGAGTCGAAGCTAAAATACAATGTATACATTAATTAATGTAAAATAATTGGTTTAAAATCTAGAAATTATGGTGGAATTAATTGGAGGAGGAGGGAGGCAATTGGATGGATTAGTTTCCGCGATATGGTATTGGAATAATTATAATTATTCCAATACTATATTGCGATAATTATCGGAAAAGAGGATTTTTTTTCTAGAAATTATAATGACGAAATAATTGGAAATTGAGGAAATATGGAATTGGAATAATTATCGGAAAAGAGGTTTTTTTTATTTAATTAGTTTTTCCTCTTATTAAAATCAAGGACTAAAAAGATGATCAAGGACAGTCGATGGTGGAGAAGTAATCTCCGGAGTCGATGCTCAAATACAATGTATATATTAATTCATGTAAAATAATTGGTTTGAATCTAGAAATTATAATTATACAAATGAAATTTTGCAATTCTAAAGATAATGAAGTTAAATAAATGGTAAAATAAAATGTGAAAAATTCAAATTAGTAATAGTAAAGTAAAGACGAAATCCATTTTTTTAGAGTTCCATTTAAAAAAGTAAAACGAAACCTTATTAATGAAATGTTTGTTTAACGTCCAACTAGATCGTAAATTTAAATAGAATAGAAAAAACTAGAAATTTAAAAGTTATATGTGGACATTTTCTCGCACATCATGAATTATATTAAAATTTTAATTGAATGAATATTTTGGGTATATCAAAAATTTTAATTGAAAAGATTTCGTTTTGCTGAGAGAAGCAGAAATGTTGATTCATACGCATCAAGCATAGGACAACCGTAGCGGAAAAATTGAATCCTTTAACGTCGACATTAATGTAATTAGTCTGATTACCTTCTTCAAGAAGCTATTTTAGCCCAATGGGGCCTAGAGCCATGTTTTCAAATTAATGTATTTATTTTTATTTTTATTTCCTCAAAATGATAACAGAATGTATTTTTCCAATGATTCAAGTATGATAAATGCAATAAAAATTATATAAATTATTATTAGAATATTTGTGGTAAAAATTTTGGAGTTCTTGGGGAACCTTTTGATTCTATGTAATAATAAAGTGAACAGTAAAGTAATTTTAGTATTTTCTTGTGTATGCACTTAATAGGTGGAAAATGTACAATGTTGTTTCTCCTAAGACGGCATCATCAGCACTTTGAAATAAGGCCAACCCTTACAAAAATTCAACATCCGTCACAGGCATATTTGCATATCAGAGGACCCAGTAAGTACAATGTTCTTTAGAATATCCACTACTACTGAACTATAAATTATTATTTAATACAAATAAAATCTATTAAAAATAAAAATAAACTTTAAATATATTTACATTATGAATTATCATTTATTATTTATCAAATGTTTGTATTTATTTATTTAATTATTTGTTTAATTCACTGTTTTATTTGTTTTCCTCTGATTGGCTTATTAATTTTTTGGCAAATATTTTTACGTTATTATTTTTATTATTATGATTTTTTTATCTATGTAAAATATTATTTATTTATTTATTTACAATATCTATCGTTATTCATTTTTTTGGTGGATTAATGGATAAGCCAGGCTCTCTCACTTGACAGATTTCAATCCAAATTCAAGAACAAAAAGTCCTATAGTTATGTTTGTATTTCAAACTGAAAACTGGGCTTTTTAGGCTCTCTAACTTTAAAACTTCCTGTTAAAAAAAACCCATGAATTATCTGAAAAAAGACAAACGCTGGAAGTTTCCTTAAGCAAAATTTTGACAAAATAACTAATATTGGGACCGTGCGGAGTGCATGGTGGGGCCAACTGAATCGATCGCAGCGATCGTTGTGGTCAAATTTTCGTTAAATCATGCTCACGTTCAAGGTAAACAAATCAATTAAAAACTCTTTGTTTATTTACAAGTCAGAGACCTCGCAAATCAGCATTTCATTTCTTCTTTTCCAAAGTCCATTACAGTATCGCCGGATAACCTTATTCCAATAATAAACTTTATTTATTTTTTATTTATTTATTTATTTATTTATTTCAACGGCATGTGCCTTTAAAAACATTACAAAAAGTAATACAAAGAAACACTACTTAGTAAAAAGTAGAGAAAAAAACAATAAAGTTAAACATACAAATACTAAACAACAATACAGAGTAAATCAGATATAATAATTATGATAGTGAGTATTTAAATATATGAAAGTGTGTTTATTTTTATAATTCTAGACATTCTGTTGGTATCTATAGTAAAATTCAAAACGCATGTTTTTTGGGAAAGGGCGTTATAAGCGATGCTTAATCTATAAATAGGGTTGGTTTCGGAATGACGTGTAAATGGAACTGGTGGATAGAATGGTTGATTCTGTCGTAGTGGGTACGAGGGATTGTTCAGTGGAAAAAGAAATTTAAGCTCAGGACAACGAATGGTATCAGACATAATTTTAAAAGTGAATAAGTTGTCGGAAGCAATCATAGACGAAAGAATAGTTGACATGTCGAAAGTTTCAGCGATTTTCAAGTAGTCATGATCGTATCTAGACATAGGGCTACCAGAGAGAGACGCTAGATGTCTCAAAACTTTATGCTGAATTCTTTCAAGTCTAGCTATGTTGGTTTTTAGATTCGGTCTCCAGATTGTTGAAGCATACATTACGACAGATTTAATCAAACTTATGTATAGGTATCTGATACAATTGGGGCTCCTAAAAGCTTTAGTGTTGCGAAATATGAACCCCCAAGTTCGGTTAGCTTTACTAACCACATGATTAATATGTTCATTAAACGTGAGCTTTGAGTCAAAGGTGACACCAAGGTCTTTGATTGAAGTTACTCTAATGCAATAAGAAGTATCGTCCAGATAGTAATTGTATGAGATAAAATATTCCTTTTTTGAGAATGAAATGGTGAAGCATTTGTCAAAATTTAGAAAAAATAAGTTTGCTTTGCACCAGATAGTTAAGTTTTTAGGTCGGATTGTAGCTACTTATTAACATTTTTCATACTTAGTTTGTATGTTTCAATATATTTTATTCACTAACGGTATTTCACTTTTCCTTTGAAATTCTTAAAAATTATTTTACATTATTTATTAATGCAAAATGAATTAATTATATAAACATTTAGCACCTCTTTCACGGCTCTAGAGTCTAGAGTCTAGAGTCTAGAGCATGATTTAATGCAGCCGTCAGATGTCGTTTTCGTCGCACACCCTGCCACACGAGTAAGTATATTAAAATATTTTTCCATGTTCATAGTTAAAGCTTTTTTATACCCATATAACGCTCTGATATCGCTCTATTGTTATTATCAAAAGAGTTTTAGTTATTTTATAATTTTTTATCATTCGAAAAAACAAAGCCAAAACCCCAATTTTCTCTAGTATGATTATAATACTTTGGAGCCTATATTAAAGAAAAAATGTATTATTAATTGATTATTGAATCATATTAGCATTATCTTTCTTTTTTATTATTAAGTAATAGTTGAATTTTTAATTGTTGTATTTTGTTTATAAAAGTAAAGATTTTGAGAATCTTTTTGAAAATAGTTGGAATGTTTTGAAAAAATCAGCTCCGGTTCAGATTAACAAATCAATTTTAAAAGAGAAAGAATTTAATTTTAAGGCAGATTCTAAGATTTTAATAGAAATATTATTAAATTGCGATATCAGAGGGATTCATCCCCCAGGAGTCGAACCTCAGAACTAACATGCTTTCCGGCAGTCAGCTCATACCCTTGAGACAAAAAACCTTCTCTGAATCGCAATATTTGATATAAGCATAGAAATTCTTCACTCCATTAATATATAATGAAAATTAAAAAATTTAGCTTAAAATAAAAAAAGTTTTTCATACAAGTCCTCCTATTTATAAAAACTTTTTTTCATTTTAAGCTAAATTTTTTAATTTTCATTATATATTAATGGAGTGAAGAATTTCTATTTTGCTTATATCAAATATTGCGATTCAGAGAGAGGTTTTTTGTCTCGAGGGTGTGAGCTGACTGCCCGGAAAGCATGTTAGTTCTCAGGTTCGACTCCTGGGGATGAATCCTCTCTGATATCGCAATTTAATAATATTTCTATTAAAATCTTAGAATCTGTCCTAAAAATTAAATTCTATCTCTTTGTATTTTGTATTATAATTATAATTAATTAAAATGTTTTTGCAAATTATAATTAATTATCTTGTTTACTTGAAGCTTAAGATCGAAGTTAAGAGAGAAGTCTTTTAAGTGTATACGTGCGTAATTAGACAGACGAGAAACTAAAGGGGTAGAAAATTACAATATGGCTGCCGGAGCTTTCTTATTTACATAACCTTAATATTCCGTGATTAAACATGAACGTTCAGAGAATTATCCAGAAATAAAAAATATATATATAATATAATTATAAATAATGATTTGATTTGTTATTCTTCGTATTTTTGAAGGGTAAATATCGTTTTTACTTTATCCAATGCGAAGCATGGGTAAAGTATTGTAATCGGTTGCGCGCCAAGCGGGATTTGAAAGGGTCCTCAGGTAAAGACTACAGAACCCATGGACTAAATTAAAGTCATAAATTGTAGTATTCAATTAGGTTGAATTTTAGCACGTGAGGATTTTGCCAAAAATTACCTGGGGTCTAGTCGAGAGGCCAAAAAGTGCCATTTTTTTTGGAAGTGCGTGGGGATGGATGGATGGATGGATGGATGGATGTTATCGTTTTTTTCGTCCACGATTTTTTCCACATCTTTGCACCGATTAAAATGAAATTTGAGACCTAACATTGTTTTAACAAAATAAAGCGCTGATTAGTTTTTGGTACATATCGGCCCACAAACATTAGTACTTTATTTGAGTACTTTTTTAGTTTTTTTTAAATATCTTGAAAATGACTTAACGAATTTTGACGAAATTTAATATCCTAATTAAGAATTTTAGGGACAACAAAAAAGGATAAATAAAGTTTTTATTAAAAGTATATTTTAGAGTACTTTACTCTAGAGAAAAATAGTACTTTTTTAAAATTGCTTATTTTACCAAAAATTAAAAAAAACTTTAAAATGTATTCATTTGATCGGTAATAGAGCTCATTTAAAAAATGCTTAAGTAAGAATGGTTAGGCTTCTCGCTCTGAAATGATAAACATTTGGGAGGAAATTTTATAAGTAACCATAGCAACCGCGTTGTTTTTTTATTCGTTACCTTTGCTGAAGACATAGAGGAATCGACTTAAAATCAAAAATAGTGATTGATTCTGATTTAGTACTTGAGGAATAACCATTTTATATTGAATTTTTGACGTTTCGGTTTTTATTGGTAACCATTGCTGAAGACATAGAGGAATCGATTTAAAATCAAAAATAGTGATTGATTCTGATGTAATACTTGAGTAATAACAATTCTTTATTGAATTTTTAACGTTTCGGTTTTTATTGGTAACCATTGCTGAAGACATAGAGGAATCAATTTAAAATAAAAAATAGAGATTGATTCTCATCTAGTACTTGAGGAATAACAATTCTTTATTGAATTTTTAACGTTTCGGTTTTTATTGGTAACCATTGTTGAGGACATAGAGGAATCGATTTAAAATCAAAAATAGCGATAGATTCTCATCTAGTATTTGAGGGAAAACCATTCTATATTGGATTTTTGACGTTTCGGTTTTTATTGGTAACCATTGCTGAAGACAAGGAGGAATCGAGTTAAAATCAAAAATATTGATCGATTCTCATTTAATACATGAGGAATAACAAGTCTACATTAGGTTTTTGACGTTTCGATTATTATTGGTAACCATTGCTGAAGACATAGAGAAATCGACTTAAAATAAAAAATAACGATCGATTCTTATGTAATACTAGCGGAATAACCTTATTGCATTCCATTTTTGATGTTTTGGATATTAATGGCAACCTCTACTGATAATGTGGAAGAATCGACTTAAAATCAAAAAGTCTTAATTTTTTTTTTGGTAAACAACTCAAGTTCAGTCAGCAATGGTTACAAATAATAACCGAAACGTCAAAATTCTAATGTAGAATTATTATTCCTCGACAATTAAATGAGAATCGATATTATTTTTGACTTAAAGTCAACATGAACTACAAATTGCAAGTGATATCTGATTAATAATAAAGGAATAAAGATATTAATATTTCAAGTGAATTTGGATAAAGTTTAGCAACTATACGTTGCAGTTTGTTTTAATTTGTATTCTTTGAGCTCTCAATTGAGCCAATTGGAGCCGTGAAATCAAGAGTTTGGATTCAAATACTAACCATGTTTCAAATACGTAACTAGGGTTCAAATACTTAACCATGGTTCAAATATTTAACCACGGTTCAAATACTTAACCATGGTTCAAATCCTTAAAATTTTTAAAATTTGTATCCGGACGCCAGGAGCCAACATGGGTGTGTTTTCCTACACATCAATGTAGAGCCAGTCTTAGAGCGAGCCTTGAAATCAAGCGTTAAGCATTGATTTTCTTAAAATTTTGAAAATTTGTATCCGGATACCAGCGCACAACAGGACTATATTTTAGTCCCTCAAATTTGATTTTCATCGAATTTTTTTGAACAAATATTTTGTCAATCTCAAGAGTAGGTGAAATAAAAAAAATCAGTAAGCAACAGCAGAATCGAGTTTCATTTCACGAATCATCGTTTCTTTTCAGATGTGTTTTAGAACACGGGTTTTCGAATAGGTCAATGAATATATTTATACTTTATCCAATGCGAAGCATGGGTAAAGTATTCTAATAGCTTGCGCACCAAGCGGGATTTCAAAGGGTCCTCAGGTAAAGACTACGGAACCCATGGACTCAATTAAAGTCACAAATTGTAGTATTCAATTAGGTTGAATTTTAGCACGTGACGATTTTGCCAAAAATTACCTGTAGTCTCGTCGAGAGGCCAAAAAGTGCCATTTTTTTGGAAGTTCGTGGGGATGGATGGAAGGATGGATGGATGGATGTTATCGTTTTTTTCGTCCACGATTTTTTCCACATCTTTGCACCAATTAAAATGAAATTTGAAACCTACCATTCTTTTAACAAAATGAAGTGCTGATTAGTTTTTGGTACATATCGGCCCACAAACATTAGTACTTTAATTGGGTACTTTTTTAGTTTTTTTAAAATATCTTTAAAATGACTTAACGAATATTGACGAAATTTAATATCCTAATTAAGTATTTTGGGGACAACAAATAAAGGATAAATAATGTTTTTAGTAAAAGTATATTTTAAAGTACTTTACTCTAGAGTAAAAATAGTACTTTTTTTTAAATTCCTTATTTTACCAAAAATTAAAAATATATTAAAATATATTCATTTGATCAGTAATAGAGCACATTTAAAAATTGCTTAAGTAAGAATGGTTAGGCTTCTCGCTGTGAAATGATAAACATTTGGGAGGAAATTTTATAAGTAACCATAGCAACTGCGTTATTTTTTTATTCGTTACCTTTGCTGTAGACATAGAGGAATCGACTTAAAGTCAAAAATATCGATTGATTCTCATCTAGTACTTGAGGGATAACCACTCTATATTGGATTTTTGACGTTTCGGTTTTTATTGGTAACCATTGCTGAAGACATGAAGGAATCGAGTTAAAATCAAAAATAGTGATCGATTCTCATTTAATACACGAGGAATAACAACTCTACATTAGGTTTTTGACGTTTCGATTATTTTTGGTAACCATTGCTGAAGACATCGAGAAATCAACTTAAAATCAAAAATAACGATCGATTCTTATCTAATACTAGCGGAATAACCTTATTGCATTCCATTTTTGATGTTTTGGATATTAATGGCAGCCTCTACTGATAATGTGGAAGAATCGACTTAAAATCAAAAAGTCTAAATTTTTTTTGGTAAACAACTCAAGTTGAGTCTGCAATGGTTACAAATAATAACCGAAACGTCAAAATTCTAATGTAAATTAGAATTATTATTCCTCGACTATTAAATGAGAATCGATCATTATTTTTTACTTAAAGTCAACATGAACTGCAAATAGCAAATGATATCTGATTAATAATAAAGGAATAAACATATTAATATTTCAAGTGAATTTGGATAAAGTTTAGCAACGATACGTTGCAGTTTATTAATACTTAAATATGGCTGTCGAAGGAGCAAATATTATATGTCACGTGCTATTTTCCAACAATAACAATTTATAATTTTAATATTTTAAATTTTGAAATATCGATAATAAATTTTTGTTTAAAAATTGGCCTATACATCAATTCTGAAAAATAGTTGCTATAATAATTATTAAATAATTTTATAAGCACTATTGATAAGTTCAACCTATAGCTTAAGAAAAATAACCCGCTTCTTGAGCTAATTAGCTAGTATTATGTAAAACATTTTTTACATACTTATATTAGATTTACCTGTATTTATGTATCTATCTATCAATGTGACTTTCGTTCTGTTAAATTGTGCAAACATTTCTCTATAAAAATAATTGTTTACCTATTCAATTTAAATTTAAATTATATAAAAATAATAAAAATAAATATATTTCATTCTGTTAAATTCCGCAAACCTTTCTCTATAAATAAAAAAAAACTAAAAAAACATGCTTCTAAAAAGTACAAAATAATGTAATACTTAATCAAAAATCGTGGGGCACTTTGTCGAAATTAATTAAAAGTACATGTTTCTGCGGCCCACACTTTTTGATTAAGTATTACATTATTTTGTACTTTTTAGAAGCATGTTTTTTTTTTTTTAAATGTAATTTTACTTTTTAATCTTAATTATTTTTATAGAGAAATGTTTGCGGAATTTAATAGAACAAAAGTCACATGGAAACATTCACAAATAAATACATACATAGATACAGGTGAAGCTAATATAAAACGTGTAAAAATAATATACAAATATATTTGTTATAGTTTTTAAACAAATAAAAATTAAAATCATAGATTTTTTAAAATATACCCTACAAACAATTTCCTGGCTACAAAAGAAAACTTTTTTATGAAATATAAATATTTTTCCTATAAACCTATCGTAATTGTATATCATAATTTCAAATGCAAAATTCATGTTGAAAATTCGTGTTATTTCTCGAAAAGATCTAGCAAAACAGCTGTAATATCAGCGGATTGACTAATATATTCTAATAATAATATATGAGTATTTTATAAGATTTCCTATCGAAAATAAGGATTTCATCATTTCCATCTAAGTCTACTGCATCTCTCTAGACCAATACTTTCAAACTAGTGCCGCTCTGAATAACCGATTTTTAAAATAAAGGATTTATAAATGACTGACTTCTTGCATATGCGCCTATGAGTTATGCAACCTAATAGCTTTGTTATAATAGTTGTATTATACCCTGCAGGCGTGTCCATGAACATTTATCCAAACTAAAGGATTTTTCTTTTTATTGCTAATATTCTTATGAGATTATATTCATAAAGGCCTAACGTCTCTAAATATATTACTAAACCCTTATTTATGGGCCAAACTTCATTTTGAAATTTATTACTATTACGTGGTGTGTTCGAATTTTTGATATCGAGATTAGTTTGCCGAGAGTAGCAGAGTTGTTGATTCATAAAGAGAAATCAATGAGGTTGTCAGCTGATTGATGAAAATATACATATTTATACGAATGCTACGATGCTCGGTATTTTTTGATTGAAAAGCGATATATTAATATTATTTTTAATTTTAAATTCTGGTAAAAAGGTCGATTTTTAATCGCAGACAAAATAAAATAAAATTGAAATAAATATATTTATATTTTTACCAAAGTTTTGACCCGCTATGGTCATCATAAAGACGTATCACTGGCCACAAAGTTTTGAATGTAATTGAAATTAAAAGTAATATATTAATATACACGGAGGTTCTTTCGTTGACCCTTTTAAATCCTGAAGAAGGAGGTACGAATCCCTCAAATTGTCGGATTTTTTAAGACAATGAAATTCTAATAAATTAATTTATAGAAAAATACGTTTAATTAATTAAATTGGCAAATTCTAATAAATAATAATATTTGTAATGATCTATTAGTGGAATTTAAAATAAATAAACCAATTAATTTTATTAAAAGATAATTGAAAAAATGTAATTATAAAATTTTATTCAAACAACCACATGTGTATAATTATTTCAATTAACGAAAAACCCATCAAAAACAACTTAGCCGAAGATGAGACCGTTAAAAATCGCCTTCATCATCAGTCTTTTTAATTAGAAATATTTTATCTGTTATTTCTCATGGGGTCATTTATTCGAGTGGATATAGAAATTTTTTTAGCAAGCTAGCCAAAAACGATTATCAATATTATTTATATATTTAGTGAAAAAATTGTAACCTAGCCATCCCTGGTTATTCTTTGATATAATTTTTGACAGTTTTATTTGACAAAAACACCTATTTATCAAAGTTATTTTATCACCTTGCTAAACAATTTAAAGATTTCATCAAATCACTAGATTGTTTCAGAAATATGTAAAAATTGAGGACACATTAATTTTATCGACCAAGTTTTGACAAACCTCTAGTGATTTGATCAAATAATCAATTTAATTTATTATATATTTAAGTTATTTTTAAGAATTAGAATTACAATATAGAATAAAAATAATAATGAAGTTTTTAGATCAAATGTGTCTAAGTTTTTGGCCTTAATTTATTTGATGAAATAAAATTGTCTCGGGCCGCAGATAAATAATAATTCTATTGATAATACCAAACACGGTTCTTTTTAAATTCTATTGATATTTGTTAATCAAAAAAGAAACTGAATAATGTAGAATAATGATATTCACCATGACAAAGAAGCTAACATGGCATAGTATAACAATCTTTGAATTCTTTTTCTTCAGGATTTTGTTTTTAAATCAATCAGAACTTCAAAAATTTTAATTATTGAACTAATAAATACGAGTATTCAGTAAATGGAAATGAGATGGGATGAAGAATAGTTTTTAAATATTCGAAATTTCATTATTTTTTTTACCTGATGGTTGAGCTTATAATTTTTTTTTTTTCAGTGAATTTAATTCTTGAAAATAGCTTCACAAACGTATATGTAAATACATATTTTTAAAAGGGCAACAAATATTGTGAAGCCAGGAGTATTTGTTTATGAGTAGATAATTTTTGTTTAATTCTAATAAAGAGACATTTTTAAATTTTTCTTTTAGTTCTATGTTTGATTGCAGTTCGATAAGAAAGTCTATAGATAAAATATTTAATAAAAATGTATTCAAAAGATACCAAAATTGTGATTATTTTTTCGAAAATCTTGATATATTCTTTCACATTAAAAATTGAAATTCCGCCATTTATTCTTAAAAAACTTTTGGGGAGATTTTCCATTTCTTCTTATTATAGAAAGTGCCCTGATATACTGATTAGATTTTGGAATATCTGGTTTAAAAGGCAGAAAATATTTTTTGAATTATCCTATTGATATTTTAAGAGAATGTTATAGTATAGCCATACATGAACAATTTATATTTACATTTAGGGCAGCTCTAGTGTACCGAGTCTTGAAATGGTTTTTACTTTTTTATAATATTATTTAATGTGCGGGTGAGCGATTCTTTCATTAGAATCTGATCGAGGAAAATAATTACAAAGAGCGCGGATAGAATGATCACTCTTTCTTAAGAGCTAAGCAGTGTACTATATTAAAAGGATGCCTGAAACAGGCCTGGATTTGTAAGTGGATGCCACTTACAAGAATAGACCTGTTTCAGTCTATTAGAGATTAATTTCTTAATTTATATTATTCTAGAAATGGCCTTTTGCACTCAGACCAAAACGATACTCGTTATAGAAAAAGAGAATATTCAATTGGACTTGATTAAAATTCAGACAAAAATCTAGAAAAGAAATTACTTGTTGCGGCTTTAACTAGAAAGAGATACCGAGTCTTGAAAAAAATTTTATTTTTTCTTCTATTTTTTTGTATTTTTAATCGAGTTTCCATTTTTATTATTAAAAGAAAAAAATTATATAAGGTCAAATTGAATCAGATATGTTTTCCAGTAAGTACATAAAAATCTTTAAGGAAGTTTATAATTTTATTTCGGGCCGCATACATTGCAGTGCTGGGCCGCATGAGGTCCGCAGGCCGCGATTTGAACAGCCCTGTTTTAGATATTAATTTAAAACGTATCTACATTTCCAATTTTCTAAATAGGTGATTAAAACTTCTTGACCAGCTTTGTGGTTTTGAAAAAATTTCTTAACGAAAAGATGTAAAAAATTATTATTAATTCCCTAAAATTTGGCCCAATTTAGTCGAAAGATTGGACACCCGTTTTCTAAAATTACTTTTTTGTTAGATTAATCTCTCATTACTTAAATAATTAGTATTTCGATTATTATTATTATTATTTTATATGTATTTATTAGTATTAGGGGTCAGAAACACTCACCAGCACTTCTCATGAGTTTATCAAAAGATTTTCCCCAACTGCGGATCTCCTCCAATGTTGGCCTGAAAAACACATTAAAATACAATTAGAAATCCATTAGTACCAACATCATAACAATTTTTTCCATTCTATATTTCTATCTATCTGTAGTCAATATTAATAAAAACAGATGGGAAATCAATTAACGAGCCAAGCTATATCCAAATCGTTAGTATTATTATTATTACTTTTTAAATAATTATAATGGCCAGGAGTAATTTTAAATGAGAATTGACTTTTTAAGAGTTGTTATTTGGGAAGGGGAGGAGGGGCTTCTGACATTTGATCTGGGGCACGGCAGTCCATAAGCTTAACTAAATGACAAAATTCTATATTTATATTTTTTATACCGTCCAAGTAACAAGAACCCAAAGATAAGGTTTTTCATCACTCACTCACTAAATCACTTACTCACTCACTCACTGACTCATCAAAATTCAAGAGTACTTCGGCTGATCCTAGAATGCTGAAATTTGGCATTCTGGTAGATTTTGGGGTACAATTAATGTGAAAAATTCAAAAATCGAAACTCCTTTCTTCGGGAGATAAAATGAAGGGGTGAGATTGGTGAATAAATTTTCATTATTTTCGGGCTGGTGGTAGAGTTTGGGGCGTTAACAAAGGGTGACATCGAAAAACCGAAACTTTACCTTCTTCAGAACATAAATTGAAGAGGTGAAATTTATAGGCTAAATATACGAAAATATACTCATTAAACTCTTTATAAAATAATCTATTTAAAATGAGTTTAGTTTTTTGAAAATTAATATTTTATTTTCCTATACATTCTCAATGAAGTCCCTCATTGTATCAACTACCATTCGAAAAGAGGGTTAAAAAAGTAATTATTTTCGAGATTTTCAAACGAAAATATACATTTTTATCTAAACCTTCAATACTAATTCAATCTAATAAAGTATTCGACCTGGATGCAAATAATTAAATAAATAATAAGACATTTTATCTTTCTTATTATATTAAACGAGCAAATCTTGTATATATACTAGGATATATCCAATCGGGTTCTCGAAAACGGCTGTAACGATTTGGATGAAATTCACGGGTTAAAAGTGTTTTGTGTTGACGATTCGATCTGTCACGGTCTCATCTTCGACTAAGTTGTTTTTGATGGGTTTTTTGTTAATTGAAATAATTATTCACTGGGTGTTGTCTCGATAAATATGTATATTTACATTTTTATTCAATATCTTTTAATTATTAATTTAATTTTAAATTCCACTAATAGATCATTATACATATAATTATATATATTAAAAGTTAGACAATTTAATTGATTGATGGGGGGAGGAGGAATATGGAAATGGAATAATTATCGGAAAAGAGGTTTTTTTTTCTTTAATTAGTTTTTTCCTCTTATTAAAAACAATGACTAAAAAGATGATCAAGGACACTTGATGGTGGAGAAGTAATCTCCGGAGTCGAAGCTCAAATACAATGTATACATTAATTAATGTAAAATAATTTGTTTAATAAAATTTATAAAAAAAAAAAAAATTAATTGATTTAAAATGGAATTGACAATATGGAATTGGAATAATTATCGGAAAAGAGTTTTTTTTTATTTAATTAGTTTTTTTCCTCTTATTAAAAACAAGGACTAAAAAGATGATCAAGGACAGCCGATGGTGGAGAATAATCTCGTCGAAGCTCAAATACAATGTATACATTGATTCATGTAAAATAATTGCTTTAATAAAAATTTATAATAAAAATTAATTGATTAAAAATCGAGTTTTAAATTCCACAAAAGTATTTTTTCTATATTAGAATTTGGCAATTTAATTGATGAACTCAAAAAATGTTATTTAATTAAAAATAAGCTGAGTTAGTTTTTGCATTTTTAGACTTCTGGGGTCCCACTGATTATGTGTACAAAATTTGGTTGAGTTTGCTCAAATGGCCGAGATTTTTAATTTTTGACCCCCCTCCACCCTTAATTTTGGGTAGATATGCACAAAAATCTAATCAGCTCTTAATCTCAATGGACCAAAACTACGTGTGAATTTGGTTTCGATATTCACACTAGTTTTTGAGCTAGCTCGTCCACAACAATTTGGTAACACACAGACTAACAGACAAACTAACTAACAGACATTTTGACAAACCAATAATTAAGAGATATTTCGAAAAAAGAAAGAAAAAAAACACTTTTTTCATGCACGATTACAATACTTGACCATACCCTGTATGGGCCACTACAATGCTAGAAAAGCAAAAACTGGGTGAGGGGGCGGGGGGGATGTGGGGGGTGCAGTGGTGGAGGGGTATGGGGTCGAGTGAAGTGGTTTCGGGGGTGAGGACGGAATTGGGGTGGGGTGGAGGGGTGAAGTAGTGGTGGTCCGTGGGCGAGGGGGGGGGGGGCGTTCTGGCTTAATATATAGCTTTTCCTGAAGCAAAATGTTACGCTCGGTGGCCAGATACTAATACTTAAATAAAGTGTTGTTAATAGAGAAAAAAACTTACACTTCTGCTTCCGCTTTTGATTTGGAGGCCTCGTCGCCGGCTTTGCCAGCCAAACTAAAAACAAACAAAGAAACGAAAATTAATGTCAATTCTTTAAACGAAAATAGCATACTAGTAAAATTGTAAATATTTATAAAGATTGGTTTTGAAGATTCCTATTTTATAATACATACACACTAAAAATTTCTTACATAGTCCATAAAGAGCCTCAAATTTTAATCAGCTTGATATTCAAAAATTAATTTCCCCTATGTGGATATTCTCTTACTATATATAATACAGTAGAAAAGTGGTTCCTAAGCTAGTGGTATTTAGACGACTTATGAACGATTAAATTATTTATTTGGCGACATGACTAATTTACACCCCTTCCTTTATTTCAATCGTATTAAAAATTTGACACAACTAATAACTCAGTATACCAATTTTTAGCGAAAACGCTACTGCCGTTTTCGAGAACCAGATTCTATATACAATATATATACCGGGTAAGTTTTTTTATCTTGAGACAGTCTTATAACTCAAAAACAGTGCATTATATGAAAAAGTTTCAAATAAAAGTTTATTTATATCAGGGGGGAAACTAAAATACGCTATTGTTTCTCGACCTAGAACAAGCTTTCAAGGGTATTTCGAGGTCAAGTTCTGTTTTTAAATGGAAACCTATATGTTTCTGTACATATTCTGAATCTACAAAAAAAACCGAACAACTTTTATTAGAACTATTTTTTTATACGACATCAAATAATAAAAAATATTAAATCAATTAGATCTCAAAAAAATTTTAATAATTATTTTTAACAATCATTAAACTTAATTATCAAATAATAATGATCAAATATTTAATTATTAAATAAATAATTTAATAATTTTGCGACACTGTTCTGAGACATTCCAGAGTGTTATCGGAAGTCTTCTGGATGAATTCCAGTTCCCATTTCTTTATTTTGGCCCGTTTCAGTTTCTTCCTAGCCTTTATATTTCTTGTTTTTTTTTTTACCAGATTTACAACACGATAAAATGAAGCTTGGGAGGGTGTATTTCTATCAGGAAAACGCCCGGCATTCATTTCAATGGCAGTCCCATAACTCTTGTTCCACATCCACCATAAATTAAGCCCATTTCAATTCTGTCTTCAACAAATAATGCTCCATTTTTATTATGGTAATACACTAGATACACTGGATTGACATGAGAAATAAACTTTTGTAAACTCAAGAATTTTAAATATATCTATTAAGTAGAAAATAATCTCTTAAATATGTGTATAATGAAATTTTAAGATCATTATAAATACTTTTTTTCATTGTTGTGACTTTTCAATTTAATAATTATTTATTTAATAATTAATTATTTAATCATTATTATTTGATAATTAAGTTGAATAATTGTTAAAAATAATTATTAGGATTTTTTTGAGATCTAATTGATTTAATATTTTTTTTATTTGATGTCATATAAAAAGTTGTTTAGTTTTTTTTGTAGATTCAGAATATGTACAGAAACATATAGGTTTTCGTTTAAAAAACAGAACTTGACCTCGAAATACCCTTTGAAAGCTTGTTCTAGTTCGACAAACAATAGCGTACTTTAGTTTCCCACTCGATATAAATAAACTTATATTTGAAACTTTTTTTCATATAATGACCTTTTTTTGAGTTATAGGACTGTCTAAAGATAAAAAACTCACCCGGTATACAAGAATTGCTCATTTAATAATATAAAAAAGATAAAATATAGTAATATTCACAGGAATTATTTGACGGTTTTTAATAAGTTTCACTATTAACCAATACCGCTGTGCCTAAACGTTATAGCAATATTATTTATTTAGTACTTATTTAGTATTTATTGTGATTTGTGATAATCGGATTTAAGTACTTTATCAATAAAAAAACCAACCTGATGCTGAGAGTATTTTTTTATTTTCTAATGTAAATAATATTTTTTATTTCTAATAAAATCCCGGTGTACAAATAATTAATTGGCAAAAAAAAGAAGGAAACCCCCCATCAATAACAGAAGAGAGCACTGAGATTGATTATAAAAGCGTATAAAAAAATATTTGTGTCGGTGTAGTAACTAAGTAAATATTTATTATTATTATTTGAAAGTTAATGAAAACCTAGCCAGGAAGTTTTATAGTAAAGATATATATAATATATATATATATAAAGTTAAACATGATTCAGCGTGCGGAATTCATGTAAACAATTACAAAAATAACGAATTAGAATTGAAAAAAGTCCCAATAATATTTATAGCAACATGAAGGAATCAAGGAAAGAAGGAAGGCGAAAGCAGAGGAAACTCAGCTGACTGAAAGAGAGAGAGAGAGAGAGAGAACTAGCTTTCAAGGGGAAATTAATTAAAATCAACTGTCGAATGATATATAGGTACCTAGCAGGATAGAAATAGAGTAGTCACACACACTTGGAATATATTTCAAGGTAGGCTGATGCGATTTGCATTAAGAAAAAAAATTGAAATTATCTCATTTGCGAATCTATCTGATCTTCGGACATGGTCTTTGAACATCTTTTTTTTTAAATTTAATTTTAAAATCAATAATAATTTATTTTAAAAATCCTGTCCTGACGCTCGATAGAAATGTAACTTCTTATGTAATAAGAGGCTTAGCCACCGGAGGGGGGGGGGGGGGGGGTCAGAACCAAAGATTTTAAAGACAAAAAAATTTCAGAAATTTTTAAAAAATTTTATAAATTCGATTGTTTTAATGTTCTCAGACCATATTTACGTAGATAGAGACGTTTAAAGATTTTAAAGACAAAAACTTCTGTTCGCTTCTTGTATTCGGATAAAAATTTAAAAAAATTAATGCTTAACACTTTATTTCAAGGGTCCACTTGGCTCGTTGTAATACTGGCTTCATTGGAGGGAAGGAAAGCACACTCCTGTTCGCTCTTGGTATCCGGATATAAATTTTAAAAATTTTAAGAAAATCAATCGTTAACACTTGATTTCAAGGCTCCAATTAGCTTCGCTGTAATACTGGCTTCATTGCCAGCTCAAATTATACAGATTAAATAAATATATTCATTGATCTATTCGAAAACTCGAGTAGGAAAAATTGTTCAAAAAACCATATGAAAACAAACGATGATTCGTGAAATGAAACTCGATTCTACTGTTAATTACTGAATTCTTTCATTTCACCTACTCTTGAGATTGATAAAATTTTTGTTCACAAAATATCGATGAAAATTAAATTGGCGGGAAGCAAAGTACACTGCTGTTCGCAGAGCCTTAGACATGGGGCAGGGCTCATGGGATGAGTAACGGCAACGACAAACCATTTCTTATGGCAAACTAACCGTAATTAAATATATTTCATATGTTTAATCAAGAATTATGTTCTTTTTTAATTTCTTCAAGTACCTTTTTAGTCCAGTTAAATTGTTCTCTAAAGGGCCCCTCGGGGGAAAATTTTGGGGTAGTTTTGATTTCTATATCCTATACATGTTTTTTGGTGTACTGGCTCCGAATCTGAGGTTTGCTAAAAAAAATTCCTTGTCAAAAATGCAAAAAAAAGTAAAACATATCATATTTTGGCGGTTTTTTATTATAACTTGTACATTTTTAAACTAGATTAAATTTTCTACAATTCAAACAAAGTTTCATCTTAATTGGATAATGGTAACCTGTGTCGCAATGAGGATGAATTTTTGAAAAACTGCAATTTTTCGCAAAAGAATCGCAGTTTTTCCTTAATAAAAGGAAAACCACTCGTCCTAGAAACATGATTTCTATCCCATTCTCTATGAAATTTTGTCAACTTGACTTGGACCACTTTTTTGTTAAAAGTCTTAGATTTATAGATATCTAGCTTTTTCCATGACAGGATATATGATCTCAAAAGTGTCATGGAAAATGCTAGATATTTATAAATCTAAAAGTTTTATCAAAAAAATAGTTCAAGTATACGTTCAAATCAACAAAATTTCCTAGAGAATGAGACAAAAATCAAGTTTCTAAGATGAGGGGTTTTCATTTTATGAAGGAAAAACTGCATTTTTGAAAGAAAAAAAACTGATCATTTCCTGTCATGGAAAATGCTGGATATCTATAAATCTAAGACTTTTAACAAAAAAGTGGTCCAGTAAACGTCAAGTTGACAAAATTTCTTAGAGAACGAGATAGACATCATGTTTCTAGGACGAGTGATTTAAATTTTATTAAAGAAAAATTGAGGTTTTTCTTAAATTCAACCTCGTTGCGGCACGGGTTACAATTATCCAATTAAGATAAAACTTTGTTAAATTGTAGCAAATTTAATCAAGTTTAAAAATGTATAGATTGTTCTTTGTCGAAAACGTGCTCCTTCAAGGTCAAAATGGGAAAAGAAATCGAAAAAACTGCTAGTTTTTGGGATTTGCAGAAACAGAAAAAATACGCCAATTTTCAACTAGCGATTGTGCTCGAACAGTTGTTTGGAGAAAAAAAACCTAAATGATAAAATTTGTAGAAAATTTTATGCCCTATCATTTTGAACAGGAAGGTTATTTGCGAAAAGTTGATAGATTTTGAGTTATAAGCAAAAAGCCGCTAAAAAAATGAGATTTTTAAACGTTTTTTAATGTATGACAAATGTTACGTCACGAAATTTTGTTAGCAAACCTCAGATTCGGATTCAGCACATCCAAAAACATAATGGGTCGAAGATACTATATTACAACTACCCCAAAACTTTCGGAGTAAAAACACAATTTAACTGGACTATAAGTTTTAATAAAAAACAATTCCCAGTAAACCGCTACGCCACTGTATGTAATTATTATTCTATGTCAAGGTTTGACCATGATTATGCTTCTACTGCTGAAACTTTCCGTCTGCCTTCTGTTTCTTCTTCTATGATTGCTTCTGACGTTTTGTTTTTGTATAAGATTAAGTCCAACCAGGTGAAATGTTCAGAACTTCAAAACCTGTTTCCTATACACAGTTCAAATTATATATTAAGAAACAGATACCATTTTATCCAGAGATGCCTTGCAGTAGGCACTCTGAAGCAAATCCTGTATTCAGACTATCTCAATGTTAAAATAATTTGTCACAACGACTGGATATAATCCTCTGGATTTCTCATTAAGTATTAACAGAGCTGCAATTTTGCTCAAAAAGCTAACATTAATCTATGAGTGAACATTATATTGTATATTGTTATTATGACGTATTATTAATATTGTTAGATTTTATGAGTTATTTTAATGTGATATTTTTTTTTTAGATTTTCGGCCTTTTAGCCATAAGCCACTTTACGATACTATATATTATTTTTCAAATTTGTCTCACTCCCGGGTCAGATTTTAGCTGGATGCCTCGAGTCGGATTCGAACCCGGGTCCCCTGGCTAGCTCGCTGTCATGCTCACTGTCATGCTAACCAGGGGACCCGGGTTCGAATCCGACTCGAGGCATCCAGCTAAAATCTGACCCCGGGAGTAGAGACAAATTTGAAAAATAAATATATAGTATCGTAAAGTGGCTAGAAAGGCCGAAAAGCCCAAAAAAAAAAAAATGTGATATTTTGTTTTTGTTATTGTTATTACCTTATTTTATAAGCTATTATAATGTATGTATTATCTGGAATTAGCCGTTGAAATAAATAAATAAATATTCTTATTTCTCTCTAAAAATATTAAATTAACATAGCAAATTCAATTTCAAACAATAATTGTAGGCAAAAACAAGTTGAGGTAGGCTAAGAGAATGGAATTATGAGCATGTCCAAATATTCATCCTCTCTTTGAGTTTCGAGGAATTAAGAGAGAGAGAGAGAGAGAGAGAGAGTTCAATTGAATTAACATGGCAGAAGAGAGCGATGTTTATTTGTATCGATTGTGAGCCAAATGGACTTTCGAGGGGCCAAAACTAATAAACGCTTCAGAGATCGTGTCCGATGAGATTATCTACTTCATCTCTTTGCTATAAATTGCCTCGGGCTGTGCAAGAGGTGGACAGAAATGGATTGCCTTATCTGTTATCACACCATCAACAGGAACATTGAACTTGATCGGAAATAGAGTGCTGAGTTGTCTTAGGCCAACGGTTCTTAAACTATGGTTCGCGAGAAATTATAACAATATATGTACTATAGTTAGTATATCTAAATTATAAAAAGATATGAAAGATTTCAATTTGCCGATGGTAATAGATTCAAATTTACTAGAAAATCATAAGATGGTGTCATCTATTAAATCCGATGGAATGGAATATTTTTAATTATATGTCAGATGGGTTGTTTTTCACCGCCTCCGAGAATCGAACCCGAGTGCCAGTAACAGCAATCCGGACCATCTGGCGTTACGCGTTTACATATGTCAGAGAGGTTCGCATCCTGCAGGTGAGCCAGATGGCCCGGATTGCTGTTACTGGCACTGGGGTTCGATTCCCGAGGGGGCGAAAAACAACCCCTCTGGCATATAATTAAAAATATTCCATTCCATCGGATTTAATAGATGACACCATCTTATGATTTTATATAAAAACATAAATCTTATCTATCTATCTACTCGATTAATTATAATTATTTATTGAACACGAACAAATTATAGGTTAACTGATAATCGTAGTGGGTGCTCATACTTGAGAACGATCGTAGAATAAGTCGATCGAAACGTCGTACTTAGTTATATTGTATTATTTGTTCGTGTTCAATAAATAATTATAATTAATTATGAGTGATTTAAATAAAAATAAAAATTAAAAAAATATATTGTTGGTTTCCTCTGATTCTTGTAAATAATAATATTAATATAATGCAGAGACCGGAATTTTATAAAGTTAAAATCCATAAAATATGGCATAAAAAGCTAAAAATATGCAGCAAAAATTATTAAAATATCCAATGAAGTGGCTCAAATATGCAATTATTTAAAGCAAAATTTTAATTTTTCCTGCAATTATTATATGATATATACCGGGAAATTTAACTTATATCTGCTATTTTTTTATTTTTTTTTTTTATTTATTTATTGTCATCGGGAACAAAGCCCATTTAGACAGCACATCAGTAAAGGGGTAGTAGAATTAGTGAGGGAGCCGAGTTTTAGCCGGTCGAATTTTTTATATGCTAACCAGGCTCGAACCCGGGCCTCCCGCTTGAACATCGTCATCAAAGGTGCTGAAGCGGAGCCAGCGCCTTAGACAGCTCGGAGAACCCGACTCCCCAACTTATATCTACTAATTTATTAAAAAATCCCACTCGGAACCAATATCGTATTCTGTATAAATCAGTTTTAAAATATTTATAAAGATAACTGCCTAAAAATACTTTTCAACTCCCTAGTAAGAGGCAAGCTGGAATACTGTAGTTTAATTTGGTCACCGCATGTCCGACATCAAATTGACCAAATCGAAAGAGTGCAAAATAAATTTTTAAAAATTATTTCATATAAATTCACATCAACTAATAACTCTTGTACTTAATTTAACTAACCCCCTTCTAGACTCTTAAGAACCAAACTAAATATCCATAGTTTATCATCCCGTAGACTACAAAATGACTTGAAATTCCTTCGCAAACTGTTGACTGGTCTGATTGATTGTTCTGAAATTCTCCATTATATCAATTTTAAAATGTGTCAGTATTATAGTCGCTTTGTAGAATCCTTTTTTTATCTCCATATGTAATACTAATTACTCAAAAAATACAGGACTGAATAGAGTGATGTTTGAGGCAAACTTCTCACAATTAGACTTCTTTTCATGTAATGTAAAGGAAATCAAAAGATATTGCTCACACAACGATTAAACGTTGTATAAAATTAAAAATATATAATAATTTTATAATAAATTATAAAATTAGGAGTCAGGTTGGTCGAGTGGGTAAAGTACATGCTTCGTAATCAAGCTAGTCCGGATTCAAGCGCGACTCTCGGCAATCCGAAAAATATATAGTATCGTAAAATGGCTAATGGTTGAATCCGAGAAGGGGGGAAGATGGAATTTCGTACAAAAGTATCCTATAATACTTAAGCTGACGTGTTCTGATGTGGCCATCCACTTGACTTTACCATACAACCTGGCCCCTCAATTATATTTAATATTTAATAAAATTATTTATAATCATGTAGGGGAGGGGGTTAGTTTTTGCATTTTTACTCCTGCGGCCCACTGATTATGTATACAAAATTTGGTTGAGTTTGCTCAAATGGTCTAGATTTTTAATTTTTAACCCCCCCCCTCCACCCCCTTAATTTTGGGTCGATATGCACCAAAATCTATTGAGCTTTTAATCTTAATTGAACAAAACTACGTGTGAAATTTGGTTTCCATATTCAAACTAGTTTTTGAGGTAGCTCGTCCACAAAAATTTGGTAACGCACAGAACAACCGGACAACCAGACGGACAGACTAACTAACAGACAATTTGATAAAACAATTATTATCTCAAAAAATATTTTTTTTTGATGTTCACTTATTAGGGCTTTTTTGTAGACCGAAATGCCATGGTTTCGCTCAATTTTTTTAATCAAAATAGTTTCAGCCATTTTTGAGAAAAGAAAGAAAAAAAACACTTTTTTTCATGCACGATTACAATACTTGACCATACCATGTATGGTAAAGTAAAAATTATAAAATTAAAATTTGTATAAATTTGTATATGTAGAGTATATCTTCGTATAAAAGTGTAAATTGTAACTAGGATAACTGCCGTATATCGAATAAAATAAAATAAAATAAAATAAAGATACTTAAGGGATGATGGGACTTGAATTTGACAACACTTTGAATTTCGTTAAGTTTTCTTGAACATCCTCCTTTTTTTCATTTCTAAGATCCATCCCTTTCTAAATCTTATCTACCACAGATAGATTCTAAATTGGAATACAGCTTAAGAGTTGACCAACCAAGAAGTCAATTTCCGATTTTATAAACTCCTTATCGAATCTGTTCTAGGTGGTATTTTGTGAAAATGTTAGTGTTAAACTAAACCCACTCTGACATCCCATAAATCTATTTGTTACTTATTTGTTTATCTGATATACATTTCTCTCAAATTGAAACTTAAATTTCATATCTGGTTTGTCAACATCTCAAGGAAAGACGACGGAAAGGGATTCGCAGGAAATTCATAAGATAAACAGCTTGGCTGTCGACTTGCCGGATTATCCGTTAACGAAAGAGATTTCTAAAAGATAATAATTTATACCTATATATTTTTTAGAATATCAGAGTGAGAGAGATATCCACGATAAAGGTATTGAAACATTTCATAAAATAACTTTATTATTAATTGAAAAAATTCTAGAGTAAGGGTTTGAAAATAAATATTTTTGTGATTCTTAAATTAAAACCAAGTGTAGGGTGCGAAAAGTTTTTTTTACAGTAGAGTATCTAGACGTTATTGAATATAAATACTATAATTTTTATAAAAAAAAAATAAACTGACTTCAAAAAATTAAATGCAACAAATAAAATACAGTAAAAGGTATAAAATAATTATTATCTTATTTAGTTACAACTAAACGACGAAATATTAACATGAAATTACTTTTTGAAGTCGGTGCCAAACAAACTATACCTATAAGCGAGTGTACCCGCCAAACGTACTAAGTAAGATCCGTCGAGTGCAATTCATAAAAAGTATATGTTTGGCACCGACTTCAAAAAGTGATTTCATGTCAATATTTCGTCGTTTAGTTGTAACTAAATAAGATAATTATTTTATATCTTTTAGTGTATTTTATTTGTTGCAATTAATTTTTTTGAAGTCGGTTTTATTTTTTCTTAAAAATTATTCAAATCTAGCATTAGAAAAAAATAAAAGATTCACGGGTTTTTGTACAATATTTTTTATAAATGTTAAATATCAATTTTCGTACGACGTTTCGTCCTTTTTCATGACTTTTTCAAGTACTCAATTACTTAAAACATTAACCGTTATAAAATAGTGAAACCATCGAGACAATAAATAGTGTATTCATAATATTCATCCTATAATAAGTTAATAACCAATTTTCTCTATGATTCAAGATTGTTTTTTGAAAATTGGTTGTGCTAACTTATTATAGGATGAATATTATGAATCACACTATTTATCTGTCTCGATGGTTTCACTCTTTATAACGGTTAATGTTTTAAGTAATTGAGTACTTGAAAAAGTCATGAAAAAGAACGAAACGTCGTACGAAAATTGATGTTTAACATTAATCAAAACAATTGTATCAAAATCCGTGAATCTTTTATTTATTATTAAAATGGACATGAACTAACTAAATCTAGCATTATATTTTTTAAAAATATATTTGGGATCTTCGCCCCAAACGGATACTGCTTTGTGTGAGTGAGGGTAGGAGTCAGAAATTACACCTTGTGTCTTTAACTCCACTAATCCCTGAGATGGAAATCGGACAATCTTCCACAATATTAATGAGCCGTGCCCTATAAGAAAATCTTAAATAACTCCTAATTCTATTGCTATAAGCCAGTGGTTCTTAACCTTTGGGTCGCGAAGCATCATATTCTTTAGGTATTTATTATAAATATTTAAATATTTTACTACATTTATTTTCAATAATATTTAAAAAAACAATTTCAATATTTTTACTAAGTAAAAATATTCAAAATAAGTACTACTTTTTTATTAAATTTTCCTTGGATCGAAAAGTAGCTTTTTTTTATCTTAATTTAAAAAAAAATTATATGTGAGTAAAAAAATAAATCATTGTAAAATAGAAGAAAAATTTCTCAAGTATGAATAAAACAAGGTATTGAAAATAATTTGGTTTTTTTTGGGTAGCGACATGAACATATTTCTCAAATGTGGGTCACGGCTTAAAAAGGTTAAGAACCACTGCTATAAGCAAGCTATGACTTGTCTTGTCTATAGTACTCTTAGTTATTTCCGATCTTATATATTGAGAGTTGTTAGAAATGGATTAGTCCAGAGATTCTCGAATCATCTTTAATTATTTCTTTTTTGTATTACAGTGAAACCCTTCAAATCAGAACCCCAGAAATCCGAAATCCCGGGAAATCCGAACGAGTTTTGTTTTGATAAATTGAAGATTGGGTAGTTGTTTTTTCGAACTCGAGGCTAGGCGAAAGATTTTTCCAAGACCAGTAAGTTCACACTTGTATTTTTCCACGATTCTGCAACACAATAAAAAACGTATTTTATTGTAACTTTCTTCAGCTTCTCAAAGATAGAAAGAGAACCATTTTCTTCAATAAGATATTCAAACTACCAGATTTCGGCTAATCCAAATAAAGTGAAATCCGAACAGGCTACAGCCCCAATAGTTCGGATTTGAGGTGTTCCACTGTATTACTATTTTAATAGTTTCTCAGCAAGAACAATTTTTATTCCACTAAAACTCGTCTGAACTTGTCTTTGACATGCTTGATCTGGAAGATATATCAGGCAGAGATTTCAAACCTTCTATCCGCACCATTTTCGGAAAAATCATTCATTTTAATTGCCCCTTGAAACAATGCAACCATTTTATTTCATTTCGAGAACCAATATACTTTTCAAATCAAAAAAAATGTTTTTTATAGAAATATTTGAAATAACGGATAATAATTTGAAAATTTAAAGATTCTCCCGAATTAATGAAAATATTTTAAATGTTTGAAATTTTAGGATGCGCCGCATTCACAGCATCCATGGGCCGCTCGCCAATGTCTAGGCGGTAGGTAAAACAAGAAGTAAGATAAGCAACAAAAGCGCAGATTTTTCGAGATTAATACATGAAAAACAACTGATAAAATATCAGCATGGTTGCACAAGCATCTGTAGACATAGTATACATTAATATGTATAGTATATGAATAGCTGCTAATAACAACAAAACAATAATAATAAATAATCATAATAATCAATAATAATGCAATATGATACACAATGATAAATATAACATGTATAATAATAAACAAATATATAAATCTGTATATATATATATATTAATTTATATATTTGTTAGAGATCAGTCTTTTTAACTAGAAATATTTTATCAGTTGTTTTTCATGTGTTCAATTACCCAAATTGATATAGAAAAAAATGTTTTGTTGTTATAGCAGCTACATAACTAACAATTTGTAACTATGTCTATTTGCTTGTAGGTACCTTGTACTGAATTATCACATTTATTAACCCTCCCTTTTAACAACACTACTTGAATAGACAATTATTATAATTTAGTACTAACCTTAAAAAAACATTAAAAATAATTGAACTAATTCATACAACAACTTAATTGCAGGGCATTATTTAAATCGTTTATTAAACATTTCCCTTCACCTTAGGCCTGACCTAAAAAAAGAAAAAACACACTAACCTGACGGAAATTAATCAATAGAAGCCTAGAGACAACATATTAATGGATTTAATGAGAGAACTTTTATAACAAACGCTAATCAAGGGATAACTCGGAAATAAAGAGGTCCCCAAAAAAGAACGAATTTCCATTAATACTTATCATCATCTTGTGTCAAGCGTACCACAGGATGAGGCATAAAGATCTACCAGAGTTTGAAGAGGTATAAAAAATATTTACTAGAAAAAACTGAATTATTTTTGAAAAGAACATATATTTTTTTACATGTGTTTTAAACATTATATCAGACAAAGGGGGGGGGGGCAAAATCGAAAATTCTAGCCCTTTCGACTAAACTCAACCAAATTTAGTATACATATTCTGTGGACCCGCAGAAAGCTAGAACTGCAAAAACTAGCAAAATTTTGTATACAAAATTTAATTGAAAAGTTTTTGTTTGTCCGAAAGTAGCAGAGTTGTTGATTCAGAAAGAGAAACAAATAGAAATTAATAAAGTAAAGGGTGTGTAGTTTCACAGTGAATGAAATAAAACTCAAAAGAGGTTTATACAAACTCAATATATTTCGGATTATTACTCCATCAGTTTTAATCTGTAAACTCCTGATGATAGACTAATAATCCGAAATATATTGAGTTTGTATAAACCTCTTTGAGTTTTATTTCATTCACTGCGAAACTACACACCCTTTACTTTATTAATTAATATCATGTTTCACCTAAAATCTACACCACTTTCTCTAAGTAAAAGAAACAAAGAGGTTGTCCTCTGCTTGATGCAAATAAACATACATATATATATATATATATCGGAAATATATATCTGTATATATATTATTTATTTGTTTGAGACTATAGTTTCGAAGACTTGGTCTTCATTATCAGCCTTTTTTAATTTTAAATATTATTTTTCATAGGGTCAATACCGTATGGATATTGAAGAAAATCTTTAATTAGCTGGCAGCCAGTTAAAAGAGATGATGAAGACTAAATCTTCGAAACTATAGTCTCAAATAAATAAAATATATATATATATATATACAGATATATAATTTCGATATATGTGTGTATGTTTATTTGCATCAAGCAGAAGAAAACCTCTTTGTTTCTCTTTGTGTATACAAAGTTTGGTCGAAAGGGATAGAATTTTCATTTTTGAACTTCACCCCATTTTGGGTGGTTAGTTTTTGCATTTCTAGCCTTCTGGGAGTCACAGAATATTTATACAAAATTTGGTTGAGTTTGATCCAAAGGGCTAGAATTTTTATTTTTGACCCCCTCCCTCCACCCCTTTTTTGTCTGATATAATGTTTAAAACACATTTAAAACAAATAATTATTATATTCTTTTCAAAAATATATTCAGTTTTTTTCTGAGTTAACATTTTTTCATTTTTTATACCTCTTCAAAATATGGTAGATCATGTACCCCACACTGTATAATAATTCCATTTCCTATTAATACAAAAAATCCACTGGGAATCCTTTTCCATTTCTTTTTCCACTTTGTAATTTAAATTGTCGACTCACATGGGAATGTTGGAAGTAACCATGTAAATAAACATTGTACTTATTTATTTTTTGGATTAATAAATATCTACTTTAAAAACTTCGGACGTCAAATAGCAATTTTTTTAAACTATTTTTGTACATAACGACATTTAAAAACCATGGATTTTATAATTATGAAAAAATTCTACAGATGTCTATTATCTGCTTATGAAGGTACAAACAAATATAATTTTGAAATTTTAAGAGTTTTATAATCTTATTTATTTATTACCATTATAAAAAACTTAGTTACTTAGTACATTATACCTATTTTAGCATAATCTGATGACAAGTGTTCGATAATAACACTGTAAAAAAAATCTCAGTCAAATCCTTTTGGTTCACTTTTTTCATTTTGTAATTTAAATTGTCGACTTAGTTGAGAATGTTGGAAGTAGCCAAGCAATAAACCTTTGTATTTATTTATTTTTGGCTTAATAAATATCCACTTTAAAACTAAAAAAGAAGCTGGCGTGTTCTGATGTGCCCATCCACTTGACTTTACCATACAACCTGCCCCTAAAATTATTTATAATCATGTAGGAGGGTTAGTTTTTGCATTTTTATACTTCTGGGTCCCACTGATTACGTTACAAAATGGTTGCGGTAATGGCCAAATTTTAATTTTTTGACCCTACACCCCCTCCCCTACCCATTTTGGGCGGTTAATTTTTGCATTTTTAGACTTCTGGGGGTCCACTGATTATGTATACAAAATTTTGTCGAGTTTGCTCAAATGGCCTAGATTTTTAATTTTTAAACCCCCCTCCACCCCCCTTGATTTCGGGTCGATATACACCGAAATCTAATCAGCTCTTAATCTCAAATCTACTTAAAATCTACTTAATATCAAAATCTACGCGTGAAATTTGGTTTCGATATCCACACTGGATTTTTAGTTAGCTCGTCCACAAAAATAGGGTAACGCACAGATTAACGGACAACCAGACAAACTAACCAACAGACATTTTGACAAAACAATTATTATCTCAAAAAATATAATTTTTTCGATGTTCACTGATTAGGGCTTTTTTGTAGAGCGAAATGCCATGGTTTGGCTCAATTTTTTTAATCAAAATAGTTTCAGCCGTTTTTGTGATATTTCAAAAAAAAGAAAGAAAAAACCACTTTTCTCATGCACGATTACAATACTTGACCCACCTGTATGGTAAAGTAAAAAGATCATAGCGAAATCGATGGGAGGAAACTCTAGTATTCTAAAGATCGGGTTGGTGGGTTGACAATTCGTCTCATCTTCGGCTAACTTTAATTTGATAGGTTTTTTGTTAATTCAAATAATTATTCACAGGTGGTTGTGTCAATTAAAATGTATAATTACTATATTTCTTTTATTAGTTAATTGTTTTTTAATTTTGAAACCCACTAATAGTTCATAACTAATATTATTATAATATATATTAAAATTAGGCAATTTAATTAATTGCAGGTATTTTTTATTGAAGATTAAATTATTAAAAATCAACTGGTGTGTTCACCACACCACTTTCACATTTTCATTTATTTGAAGTCATCGCGACACTACTAATTTACACCCCCTTGCTTTATTTCGTTTTTTTTTATTTTCTCAAAAACGGTTCCAACGATTTTTAAAAAGCAAAAGGCTTGCTGTACTCTTTCTATCCTATTTCGAGCTTATGTTACGAATTTGGTAGCTCTGAGACTTGTGGTTGCGAAACGCAGGAGGGGTACATACATGCGTACATACGAACTGACCAATGGATTTTGGACCCCTTTTTGGCCACTGGGGACCACAATTTCTGGTTTTATGTCCTAAATCCAGTTTCCAAATATTAAGGGCAACGATTCCTTCCACCTAGAAGTTTCAAAATGAAATTAACTTTTTTCATCTCTGAGATACAAGCTCTCAAAGAGTCAAGACCCAGGATGGCCATTGGTATACTCTCCCACGAGGGGTGAACCGCGACTGGAATTAGGTGTGCACCGTCTTTGGAATATATATAATAAATAATTTGAAAAGAAAATTATTGATTGTTTTGTCATAAGGCATTTTTATTTTTTGAAGCAGTTATTTTTATTTTCGTTGCAAATAAATACATAAATAAATGTCTTAATAAGACGTTTTTGATGTTTTATTTTAGCATTCCTCCCGCGACACACACTTTATGCATGGGGTGCCCACAGAAGGGGGTTGAAAATTGTTGCAAAATATATGTTAAAAATAAAAACGGTCAAGTTTATCACTTGATAATAAAAAGGTAATAAAAACCTCTTCTAATTCTTTAGAAGTGAATAAAATATAATAATATACAAGGGGGTAGTTTTAATGAAACTGGGAGGGGCTGGAATGGGCATCCCCGCTTTAGGAATCATTGAATTAAAACAACCCTTAAAATTATCGTTGTAATTTTCTATTTACAATAGATAAAAAAGAAATCAATTAACTAAATCACGGATGTGTAAAAAGGGGAGAAATCACATTAAACATACACATTCCACAAATTCTTAGAATAATTCAATGAAAGTGAAAATATTTTGATATAAATTAACGTTAAAATTCCAATTGTTTATTTCGGTGGAATTTGACTAATATAATTAAAATAAATAAATAAATTGGGATGAATGGGGGTATGAGGGGGGAGGAAAGAGAGATGCTTACACCATTCTCGAGAGAGCACATGGGCCTGGACACCTGGAAATGCGATGGAACTATATGAAAAACACTGAGAGAGAAGTCGAGAGAACTAACTGACTACTGACTGACTGGCAACACAAAATGATGCACCAGAGAAAAGAGAGAGAGGGAGAGAGAGAGTCTGTGTCATTTCCTGATTAAGGCCTACACGGTCGTCGGCCACAATCGAAACACACACAAACAAATCTATTTAGTACACCAGAAAACCAATAAACCCAAGTGATTAATTAAGAAACTTGCGAATTAGTTTTCATACCATTATCGAATATAAGAATTCTAATTGAAGATAGAAATCAATTTGAAATTAATCATGAGTTTCCTATATTTGATTCACTCGCGAATCGAATGCAGGTGATTTTTGTCAGATATTAAGTAATAAGTACCTGGAGCCACCGAGCAAAGCACAGTAATCCCTGACCCCCCCCCCCCCCCCGAAACCACACACCTCGCCCCCATCACTGCACCCCTACTCCGCCCCACCCCACCCCAACCGCGCCTCCCGCCCCCTGATCGCCCACAACTGCACCCCACTTCCTGCACCTCCCACATTCACCGAACCCAGTTTTGGCATTTCTAGCTTTCTAATGGTCTACATATTATGTGCATATTTGTTTACTCGTA
This sequence comes from Forficula auricularia, assembly GCA_024734495.1. NCBI lineage: Eukaryota > Metazoa > Arthropoda > Insecta > Dermaptera > Forficulidae > Forficula > Forficula auricularia. The sequence goes on along the minus strand of JALMQS010000085.1, from coordinate 3,985,100 downwards.
CACCAATTTGCTCACATTCGTTCATATTGATAAACATTATAAAAAAGTAAATGAGAAAATAATAATAAAAAAATAATCCTATAGGATCTGAAATAAAAACATAAAATTAAATACGATTTGTTTCCAAGTTATATAAAAAAGCCACTTCAACCACTTTATTTGTAAACACACCTGTAATGATATTATTTAGACACCCGTTCGTTAATTAAAAACAAACAAAAAATTCCTAATTTTAATATAATATATTAATGAAAAGTGAATTTATTTTTATTTATGAAACAAATCAAAGATTTTAGTAGAAATATTTTTACATTGCACATCAGAGTGGCACATCTGATGTGCAATGTAAAAATATTTCTACTAAAATCTTTGATTTGTTTCATAAATAAAAATAAATTCACTTTTCAATATTATATAATTGGGTTGATTTTTGAAAAAATCAATCTTTTTTCAAAAAAAGAAACTCAAATAAGATGCTTAAATCTTTTTTTTTTTTTATAAATTTTATTAAACCAATTATTTTACATTAATTAATGTATACATTGTATTTTTTGCTTCGATTCCGGAGATTACTTCTCCACCATCGAGTGTCCTTATTCATCTTTAGTCCTTGTTTTTAATAAGAGGAAAAATCTAATTAGATAAAAAAACCTCTTTTCCGATAATTATTTCAATTCCATTATTCCCCAATCAAGTCGATTGGTTATCCCTATTCCATTTCCACTCTTCATGCTTAAATCTTTACATTAATCATATAATATATTAATATTTGATATAACCTATTAGTGGGTTTTAAAATTAAAAAACCAATTAAAAATAAAAGATAATTGTAAAAAATGTAAACAAACTTTTTTATTGAGATTTTCATCTATCAATAATTACTTTAATCAAGATTAAATTTGTCGAGGTCCAGATCTAGCTTTCTGATCCTCAAAACTTGTTGAGGCTATTGGAATCAGCTAAATCTTAAATCTGGACCAAGAGAAACGAAAAAAGATATGATCCATCTAGGTGTGATCCAGCATCATAGCCCTTACACACGTGTTAACAGACTGAGCGTGCTGGACTGGGGGATTGAAGTATAAAACATCTCAGATTACAAATTCACTAGGTGATCTATATCCGTGTTTGGTAAAAATGCATCATCCGGGCTAATCGCGAAATGATGCTGGATCGCACCTAGATGATCATATCTTTTTAATTTCTCCAGATTTAAGATTTAGCTGACTCTAATAGCCTCAACCAGCAGTGGTCTAGCGATATATATATATATATATATATATCTTGTTTAAAAACGCGGTCAAAAATAACTTTCTTTGATATATATCCACTTAATATATTAATTAGAAAAGTATTTAATTTTAAATTAAAATAATCCACAAGAGGTGGTCATCTATTAGATTCGAGATGGAATGAATTATTAATCAAACCTTCTGACACATAATCAAAAATAATTATGTGTCAGAAGGGTTGATTTTACTAGGAATCGAACCTGAGTGCCAAAAATCAATCCGGTCCACTCTGACAACTTTCTCTCTATCTCCGGGTCTGAGAGCCTTAAAGCAATCAAATTTATAAGATTTTTTAAAAAAATGTCTTTAAAATCTTTTTTTTTTTTTTTTTTTTGTTGGCTTTTCGGCCTTTCCAACCATAAGCCAATTTACGATACTATATATTTTTAAAATTTTGTCTCTACCCCGGGGGTCAGATTTCAGCCGAATGCCTCGAGTCGGATTCGAACCCGGGTCCACTTGGTTAGCAGGAGGAAAATCTTTAAAATCTTTAAACGTCTCTATCTCCGTAAATAATGGTCTGAGAGCCTTAAAACAATCGAATTTATACTTACTATCAAATTTACCAAAGAAATTCCATAATAATTAAAAAAAATACTATCAAATTATCGAAGTGATTTTTCGATTTTTTCTGAGAATCAGCCAGTGTTTAAAATTAAAATCACAAGACCGTGAAATTTTACAAATGAAGGTTTGCTTAGATCTTTAAGTGAAATATTTTGCAGGATACATACTGTATCTCAAAGGGTTTAACCTCGAAGGTTATTTCAATTTTCTCGGATTGCTAATATTGGGACTTATGGTTCTATTCCCTTGCTTACTATGTGGCAGGTTGTAGCCAACTCTTACTATGTTGGATGATATGACAAGTTTCTCGATGGTCTTGGCAGTTTTTTGAATACTACACCTTCCGCGGAGATAACTATGTGATATATTGTCGAGCTTCCAGATATAGCGAGTTCCTTATATTTTCTTTGTTTTTCCATTACGGTCTTCTTGATATTGCGGGTTAAACTAACTCTTATGTCAATTGTTAATGCTGTTTTTGTTACGATGTTAATTAGCAGAATATCTGGTCTATTATGATGGATCGGTTTATCAGTTAGCATGGGCCTTATTATTATTATCCAAGTTGTTAAAGTTTACCAGCACTAGTGCTGGTAAACTTTTACCTACCCTGATATTTCTTTTCTTTTCTAAGGGTTAGGCTCGGACGATGCGAAAAGGAAATTCACCCTGGCCCGCATGCCGTTTTTAGATAATATGTTAGTTGAGGAACTTGCGGACTATATGGCATGTTTGAAGTAGTATGGCTTTCTGGCCAATCCTTGCTATGCTAGATGGTAATGCAAGTTCCTCGATGGTCTTTGTTATTTGTTTTGATTCTACACCTTCCGTGGAGATTATTATTGGGTGTATTTTGTTACTTTGCTTAATTTACAGATGTTTTTTAATTGAACAGAGAGTTCTTCATACTTTATTTGTTTTTCCATTTCGGTCTCCTTAATATTATAAAATCGAATGTTTTCTACATTTGATTCAATCGCGAATCTAATGTAGGGAATTTTTGTCAAATATTGAGTGAAAATAATATCTGAACTTATATATTTCTAACTTGAAATAATGTTATTAAATAAATTTTATAATTTTTCTCATTAATATATCAAAGAATAATTGATACGTCAGCGATAAATATTTTGACCGCGCTTATTTGAAAAATATATTTATCGCGAGACTACTGCGGATTACGCTATTGGAGTCTGTGGAGTCTTAAGTCTGGACCAAGAGAGAAAAATATGTGATCCACTTAGCTACAATCCAACGTCATTTCGCGTATAGCCCGCTACATGATGGATCACCAAGTGAATTTGAAATCTCAGATGTTATATATTTAATCTCCCAGTCCAGAGCGCTTGATCTATTAGCATGTATGTTAGATGCTTGCCATTAATTAATCGAATGTTTTCTACATTTGATTCAATTCTCTTGGTCCAGACTTAAGACTCCGAAGACTCCAATAGCGTAATCCGCAGTAGTCTCGCGATAAATATATTTTTCAAAAAAGCGCGGTCAAAATAATTCTCGTTGACGTATCAATTATTCTTTGATATATTAATGAGAAAAATTATAAAATTTATTTAATATTATGAGTTATAGGAATTCCTATTTCAATTATTTGATTATTATTATTCGTATTATTATTATTATTATTATTAGTGTGAGTGGCTATAAGGAGATCGGGCAATTTTTGAAATTAGAAAGAATCAAGAGAAAAGAGAGAGAAAGTAGAAAGTGTATGGATTTTTATGAAACGAAAGGAGGGTGGCTTTATGAGGAGTAGTAGAGTTTAATAAAAGAAAGCACCCTCTTGGGGAAGGGGCTGGCTAGACAAAGGTAGAAAAATGGAACTCTTTATCACATTACATTTATAGTACCTTGATGGTCAAGGGAAATCATCACTTTGAAACGAACCCTTTTCATTATTAACGACCCGAAAAAGTGCAATGACTTTAATGTGTTCTTATTATTTTATTAATAAAAAAAAAAAAAAAATAAAATAAAATACCGACTTCAAAAAAATTAAATGAAACAAATAAAATAATAAGAACTCAAAAATAAAATAAAATGCACTAAATGTATAAAATAATTATCTAATTTAGTTACAACTAAACGACGAAATTTTAACATGAAATCACTTTTTAAATTCGGTGCCAAAAATATACATTTTATGAATCGAACTCGACGGATCTTACTTTGTACGTTTGGCAGGTGCGCTCGCTTATATAGTTTGTTTAGCACCGAATTCAAAAAGTGATTTTATGTTAATATTTCGTCGTTTAGTTGTAACTAAATTAGATAATTATTTTATACCTTTTAGTGTATTTTATTTGATTTTTGAGTTCTTTTTATTTTATTTGTTAAATTTTATTTTTTTGAAGTCGGTTTTATTTTTTTTTATAAAAATTATTTTTATTTTTCTCTTTTTAGTGATGTTATTAATAGTGACTTAATATAATAACTTGCATGCATCTCGTAAGAGAAAGCGTCGGGCGAATGAATCAGAAAATGATAATAAAATTAAATTCATAAATATAGAAATTCTCTCGAAACTTTTGCGGGTTTTAAATGAATGTTTTAAGATTTTTTTTATAAAAGATTTAATTTATTATAATTTCGATTATTTGTCATAAGAATTGGAGATTTACGTTATTTCGTCATTGATCATATTATCATCAGAACTTGACCAAATTAATATGGGACCACCCTTAAGGTAACTCCTTTACAATAAAAAAAGAATCATCGAAATTGGTCCACGTGGCAAAAAGTTCTCTGTAAACATACATAAAATAAATAAATAAATAAATAGTTAAATATCTTGACTATTTTGGATCTATACTGATCCAAACGCAGAAAGAATAATTAAAATCGGTTCATAAACAAAGAAGCTATGCCTGACAAACATATCAAAAAAGGTCTATACCAATGAAAAAAAAAACAAAAAAAAAACAAGCTGAAAGCTATACTGAACCCAATGCAAAAAATCATCAAAATCGGTTGACAATTGGCGGAGATATCAGGTAACATAGATACAAAAAAAAAACAGTCGAATTGAGAACCTCCTCCTTTTTTGAAGTCGGTTTTTTTTTATTTATTTAATGTCACCGGGAACAAAGTTCATTTAGACAGCACATAAGTAAAGTGTTAGTAGGGTTAGTGAGGGAGCCGAGTTTTCAGCCGGTAGAAATTTTTATTTGCCAGCTAGATCGAACCCCGGCCTCCCACTCCAACATCGTCATAATCGATCGATGCCGAAGCGAGGCCAATGCGTTAGCTGACTGAGTCAACCCGACTCCCCTTGAAGTAGGTTAAAAAATAAGCAAACTCTTTAAAATATACAACGTGAACAATGACCACAAAAACATAGACAATATTCAATTTCTATTTAATAATAAAAATCAAACTCCTAGAGAATTATGCAATAATATTGTCTATCAAATCAATTGTCTAGATCAGGGGTGTCCAACCCGCGGCCCAGCGCTAAGATGAATGCGGCCCGAATCAAATCGAAAAACTTTTAAATTTTTTTATATAAATACAGGGTGGTCCCGAATTCATGGTACAAACTTTAATGGTAGGTACAGGACATTGTAACAATGAGTTATTGTATAGGAATGTATAGTGTAATAAGTATATTTAATATGTATATGTATGTATAGTGTAATAGTAATATAGTGTATAATGTATGTATAATGTATAGCCGTTATTTCCCCTGTTTACGCCTCACCGCGTCACTTGCGACTATACATTCCTATACAATAACTCATTGTTACAATGTCCTGTACCTACCATTAACGTTTGTACCATGAATTCGGGACCACCCTGTATATTAATTAATTAATTCAATCTAATTATGTTGTCATGGCAACAACAATGTATTTATTTTTATTGATATAGAAAATAAACAAACATATTCTTCGTTGTAACTAATATCGGTATGTATTCAATATTTATTTATAATATATTGAATATTAAAAGTTACATAATTTTTATAATACTTTTCTTTAAAAAATTGTCACAAAATGGAGATAATATACACATAAACCATAAAGAGTCTTTAAAAAGACCTAATTTATTTGTGTGTTTCCGAATATAAATTCTTATTAAACGAAGTTTAATATTTATTTTCGTCAAAATAGGAATACAATGCACGTGCTTGTCCGTGATTATTATCAATATTTTAACTATTACCTCTATTATTACTTCATTATTATTTAGAAGAGTTGTAAGTAGTTTTAATTGTTTAATTTATTCTTTCAGAACTTAAGTGAGTCTAGATTTAATTTTTAAAATTTCGATGGTTGCTAATGTTGTAAATTACTATTATTTATTATTTTTAATTAAATGAATTGGCAAATTCTAATATATAATAATATTTGTTATAACTTATTTGTGGAATTTAAAATTGAAAAACCTATTAATTATTAAAAGGAAATTGAATAAAAATGTAATTATACATTTTTATCGAGACAACCACCTTTGAATAATTATTTAAATTAACAAAAAACCCATGATAAGCAACTTAGCCGAAGATGAAACCGTGACTGATCGAATTGTCAACCCAAATACCCCCTAAGCCATGAATTTCATCCAAATCGTTAGAGCCGTTTTCAAGAAACCGATTCTATATATAGTACAATAATTCCTCGTTTAATATAATAAGATTTAATATAATAAGATAAGAGTACCTGGAGCCACCGAGCGATGCTCGGCAACTTTTTTATTCAGTTAAAAGTTATATATTAATATGATTTTAAAATTCTGATAAAAACCACCCCGTCACTGCACCCCACCCCCTAGACCCCATCCCCATGCCACCTCCGCTACGCCCTCTGGACAACCACCACCACTATGCCCACTGGACCCCCGAACCCTCCACTCCACCAAGCCCGCACCCCCACACTCAGTTTTTGGATTTCTAGTTTTCTAATGGCCCACAGATTATGTATATACAGGTATATAAATAAATTCCGTATAATTTTTTTTTAATTAAATAACAATTTATCGAGTTTTATAATAATCAATTAAATTTGATTAAACCAATTATTTTACATGAATTAATGTAAACATTGTATTTTAGCTTCTACTCCGGAGATGACTTCTCCACCATCGAGTGTCCTTGATCATCTTTTTAGTCCTTGTTTTTAATAAGAGGAAAAAACTAATTAAATAAAAAAACCTCTTTTCCGATAATTATTTCAATTCCATTATTCTCCCTCCATCTCATCCGTCTATTTGATCATCAATTAAATTGGCAAATTCTAATATATGTATTTAATATTTGTTATTAAATCTTTGTGGGATTTAAAACTCGAATTTATAATGATCACTTAATATAATAAATTTTATTTAACCAATTATTTTACATGCATTAGCGTATACATTTTATTTGAGCTTCGACTTCGGAGATTACATCCCCACCATCGACTGTTCTTGATCTTCTCGTGCTTGCGATAATGTTTTTAGTCCGTGTTTGTAGTAAGAGGAAAAATTTACGAAATAAAAAACCTCTTTGCCGTTATTTATAAAAGAAAGGAAAGAATCAGAGGAAAATGATGATGCTATGATGAAAGATGAGCGTTAGGTCCTGTAGAGTTCCAGTATTAGGGGGTTTAGACTAGTTTGGGTCTTTTGCTTGAACCGATTGGTAATGTCGCTTAGGTTATCCAACAATCTCTGCATTCCTAGACCGACTAGGATAATTTCGTTCGATGTTCCGGGAGGGGGTAGTGTAATGATGCGGACTGTCCTGGATTGCACTCTCTCCAATGCCTCTAGATTTGATCTTGAGGCGTAAGATAACCAGGCAGGTACTGCATATGCCAAAATAGGATTCACTAACATTTTATATAATGTCAATTTACCTTCAATGATCTCTTAAATTTATTAAACCAATTATTTTACATTAATTAATGTATACATTGTATTTTTGCTTCGATTCCGGAGATAACTTCTCCACCATCGAGTGTCCTTATTCATCTTTAGTCCTTGTTTTCAATAAGAGGAAAAATCTAATTAGATAAAAAACCTCTTTTCCGATAATTATTTCAATTCCATTATTCCCCAATCAAGTCGATTGGTCTCCCTATTCCTCCCTCATCCCATCCCATCCCCTTCAATGATCTCTTAAATAAATTTATTAAAACAATTATTTTACATTAATTAATGTATACATTGTATTTTTTGCTTCGATTCCGGAGATAACTTCTCCACCATCGAGTGTCCTTATTCATCTTTAGTCCTTGTTTTTAATAAGAGGAAAAATCTAATTAGATAAAAAAAACCTCTTTTCCGATAATTATTTCAATTCCATTATTCCCCAATCAAGTCGATTGGTCCCATTCTAATCCTCCCCAATGATCTCTAAATAAATTTATTAAACCAATTATTTTACATTAATTAATGTATACATTGTATTTTTTGCTTCGATTCCGGAGATAACTTCTCCACCATCGAGTGTCCTTATTCATCTTTAGTCCTTGTTTTTAATAAGAGGAAAAATCTAATTAGATAAAAAAACTCTTTTCCGATAATTATTTCAATTCCATTATTCCCCAATCAAGTCGATTGGTCCCATTCTAATCCTCCCCAATGATCTCTTAAAGTGTTTAATTTTAATATATATTAATATTTGCTATAAAGTTATCGTGGGTTTTAAAATTAAAAACCAATTAATAAACAAAAGATAATTGAAAAAAAATGTAAACAAACTTTTTTATTGAGTTTTTCATCTAAATATAAATTATTACTTTAATTTATAAAAGATCAATTAAGATGAAATGTGTCGAGGTCCAGCCTAGCCAGATCGTTTCTCATCCTCGAAACTTGTTAATAGAGTTGGTTTCATCAAAATCGGTGAGCCGTTTTCAAAATAGAACAAAGATACAAATATATTTATATAAATATTATATACAATTTGTGCTCGTTTAATAAGAGTAGATAGATAAGAATACACATATATTAATGATAAAAACTATTTGTAAATTTTGTAGCCCAATTAACTGAAGAGCCAAATAAATTCAGTCCGAAACGTTTTATTCAGAGTGTTTTTTTGAACCCAGAAGATCCAACTTTGCCCTGATACCTCATCCTTAATATAATAAAATAAACATTATTATCATTCTTTTTAAACACCCCCCTCCCTTAAAACTTAATAAAGGATTAAGAAAAGTGATTAAATAATTGAAATTGAATAATTTAGGTATTAGTTTATACTCGGGGCGACTATAATATTGAATTATGTATTTCCTGATATGATAGAAGTTCAAGCGTTAAGCGTAATTTGGGTTTTATTGAAAACTATACAAGCCTAATAGTAGTTAAAGTTTCGTTCCCTCGGGATATATCCTAAATGAATAATAGAATACGCGGATATAATGGGTGTTGTATTTATGCAGGTCATGCCCTCTGTTTGTTTTCAGGACAAAGAGTTCAATGGGAGGGCGGGGAAGGGTACATTTGGTCTAGATCTACTATTATAATTTGACCAAATGAACCCCGGGGTCAAATTGCTTGCTAAAAGCCCCGGACATTTTAACTACCTACCTATCAAGCGAGAGACAGCCAAATTACTCGGATAATTACAAATTTCAAATTTAAGTGGATCAAATACAAAAACAGCCCTTAATTAATGACTTTAGGGGTAATTAACCACAAAAGGGGTAAAAAAAGAAAATTTATCCAAAGGATTGCAATTTTTTTTCTTCCGTTTCGGGATTTATTCCATGCAATAAATTAACAAAAAGAACTGTCATATTTATATCCTATATATGCCAATGGTTCTAAACCTATGGGTCGCGAAGCATTTTCTTTGGGTAGCGCCGAGTCGTTAAAAAATATTTAAATATTTTACTAAATTTATTTTCAACAAGTTTAAAAATAAATCATAATCTACTCTTATTAAACGAGCAAAAATTGTTTGTAGATATATATATATATACATATATATATATATTTGTATCTTGGTTCTATTTTGAAAACGACTCTACGGATTTTGATGAAACAAATTCTATTAACAAGTTTTGAGAATGAGAAAGCGATCTAGCCAGGTCTGGACCTCGACAAATTTAATCTTAATTGATCTTTTCTTAATTAAAGTAATTATTGATAGAGGAAAATCTCAATAAAAAAGTTTGTTTAGATTTTTTCAATTAACTTTTATTTTTAATTGGTTTTTTAATTTTAAAACCCACTAACAGGTTATAGCAAATATTAATATATATATATTAAAATTAGGAATTTTTTGATTGTTTTTAATTAACAGGTGTCCAAATCATAACAAAACAGCTGTGTTTACAAATAAAGTGGTTGAAGTGGCTTTTTTTTATATAACTTGGAAACAAATCTTATTTAATTTTGTGTTTTTATTTCAGATCCTATACGATTATTTTTTTATATTTTCCTATTTATTTTTTTATAATATTTATAAATATGAACGAATGTGGGCAAATTGGTGTACGAGTAAACAAATATACACATAATATGTAGACCATTGGAAAGCTAGAAATGCAAAAACCTGGTGCGGGGTGGGGTGGATGTGGGAGGTGGGGTGCAGTTGTTGGGGATCCGGGGGTGGGAGGCGCGGTTGGGGTGGGGTGGGGCGGAGTGGGGGTGCAGTGGTGGGGGCGACGTATGGTGTTTCGGGAGGGGGGGGTCGGGAGTTACCGTGCATCGCTCGGTGGCTCCAGGTACTATTTCATTATTCGTGTCCATATTTTATTAAATATTTTAAATTCGAAGAGAAGAGGACAAAAAAAATCAAACAACAGAGTTAGTTATTCAATTTACCAGACGTTTCGTCACTTTATTGAGACTTCATCGTGGCTCATGCAATATAACTCGTTGTCAAAAATCTCTCAACTATAAGACAGCCAGTAACGAACATTTTCCATTAAAACACAATTAAAATGTTTTAATATATAACTAAATATAACTAAATTTCTTGAGGATACAAATTCTCATTTAAATAGGTGTTGGTTTTATTCTTTTTTGACAAAAAACAGATTTTTATCATTTATTTTTCTTTATTTTATTTTATTGTTACGAGGTTTTTTATTTTTTATTTTAGTTATATATTAAAATAAAAAATTCTCAAAAACTAATCAAGAAATTAAAATATTTTAAGTTGAGAGATTTTTGACAAAGAGTTATATTGAATGAGGCACTGATGAAGTCTCAATAAAGTGACGAAACGTCTGGTAAATTGAATAACTAACTCTGTTGTTTGATTTTTTATCCACTTCCCTGCGATTTTAAAATATATATCATAATTTTCTCAATACTTTTTTTATTAAATTTTCCTTAGAACTTAAAGTTTTTTTTTTATCTTAATTGTTTAAAAAAAAGGTCATCATTGTAAAATTGAAGAAAATTTCTCATACTCCAGTCAAATTGTGTTCTATGGGGAAAGTTTTAGGGTAGTTCTGATTTTTTGCATATATATGTTTTATGGGACGCTGAATCCAAATCTGAGGTCTCCCACCAAAATTTCGTGACGCAACATTGTCAACTTTTTATAAATAACCTTCCTATTCAAAATGAAATTTCATAAAATTTCCTACAAAATTCATCATTTAGGTTTTTTTCTCCGACCAACCGTTCGGGCTAAAGCGCAAAATTCAAGTTTTCGACCTCGGCAGCCCCCCTGGATCACCCACAAACTCGCACTTTTTTCGATATTTTTCCATTTTGACCATGAAAGACCACCTTTCCGACAAAGACCACTCTTTACATTTTTAAACTAGATTAAATTTTCTACAATTAAAACAAAGTTTCATCTTAATTGGATAAATGGTAATCTGTGCCGCAATGAGGTTGAAGTTTTAAAAAATTTCAGTTTTTCCTTTATAAAATGAAAACCACTCATCGTAGAATCTTTATTTCTGTCTCATTGTCTAGGAAATTTTATTGACTTGAACGATTACTTGGACCACTTTTTTGATAAAACACTTGGATTTATAGATATTCAGCATTTTCCATGACGGGAAATGATCCATAGTTTCAAAAAATCTCCAGCATTCGAGAGGATCGCTTGACTGTTCATCAGATAATCGAGAGATAGGTCATATCCTCTATCTGAGTGAGTGTGTGTGATTTCGATATTTGTCGAAAGACTATATTAGAAAATTCTTTCATTTGGAAACCGATCATATGATCCTAGTCGGTTGAGAAACGTGAGATGCTTGCAAAGCAGTATGGTAGGGTTTGCTTAGGTACATATGTTTGTTCGATAGGGTTCCCTTTTTTCAGCAGACATATTGATGTGTTTTTCAGAAGACTTTCCTTCATTAAATGAAAACCACTCATCCTAGAAAGTTGATTTCTACCTCATTCTCTAGGAAGTTTTATCTACTTGAACGTTTACTTGGATCACTTTTTTGATAAAACTCTTAGATTTATAGATATTCTACATTTTCCGGACAGGATATGATCCGAATCCTCAGAAGTGTCATGGAAAATGCTGGATATCTATAAATATAAGACTTTTATCAAAGAAGTAGTCCAACTAAACGTTCAAGTCAATAAAATTTTCTAGAAAATGAGACAGGAATCAAGATTCTAGGATGAGTGGTTTTAATTTTATGAAAGAAAAATTTCGATTTTTTCCAAAAAATTACAGTTTTTTAAATTTCAACCTCATGCGGCACGGATTACCATTTATCCAATTAAAATTAAACTTTATTTGAATTGTAGAAAATTTAATCTAGTTTAAAAATGTATAAAGTGGTCTTTGTAGAAAACGTGCTCATATTTCTCAAATGAGGGTCGAGGCTTAAAAAGGTTAAGAACCACTGCTATATGCGACTCAATATGCCAGGCGGCCAAAGTATTGAATTATTATTATTACTTTGTAAATTATGTTATCAATAGAAATACCTAGGTAAGATGTATTCATGTTTTGAATAAATGATTTTTTTTTAAATAATTAAATCTGTGATTCCAATTTTGACATTTTTGATAAATTGAAAAAAAAAGTTTAGGCTTATAAATTAACAAATTCCACATTTTCTTTTTCGTTATTTTTCTGTTGGTGTGTAGTAATTTTTTCGATTACAAAGAAATTCAATGCCATATGTAGATACAATATGCATTCTTATTAAAACGACGAACAATTTCAATTGATTTTTTAATGTTTTATATTGTCTTGATAACAAATTGAATGATTCGGTGAAGACATACCTACACTTTGGAATGTTTTTTCTTGTAGTTATAACACCTGACAAATAAGTTTATCAAATGAGGTAAAAAAACTAACATAACCTCTACTATTGTACTACTTTAAAAAGCATGAAATAATTAATAAAATTGTCTTGTTTTCACTATTTCAGCCACTGAGGAAGTCGCTAATCAGTGACGAAACGTTTGGCGCATTTAATTAAAAAACTTTGCGTTTGATTTAAATTCTGTTCCAACTCTCTACGACCCAATTTAGGGAACGCGGTGTTGGTTTATAGTGAAACATTGTTAAAATTAAATTAGGTTGGGGTTGGTGGTGTTTAACAAGTAGAAAATTTATTAACTATTTTATAAACTATCTTCTTCTTTTAAGTGCCATTTCAGGTCAATGTTCTCCTGACGATGAGTTAAGAGCTCGAAATATATAGAGTAAGCTAAAAAAATCTTTGTATTTTAATTTTTCTCCTTGTGAAACACCACCAACTCCAACCTAATTTAATCCCTACGATCCTTTTAAATATTTGATCATGGATGCGAACAGCGAAATATGCATTATACTATATGTTGATAGTAAATTTTGTGCTTCGTTCTTTTCAACATTAAACAGAGGCCATCACACAATAATAATTCTAAATGACATTTTTATTGACGTGAAATAACGTTAATTAAAAAGGAAACACAGATAATTTTAAGAGCAGATTTACAGTTTAGAATAGGCAAACGTAAAATGTTTGTTAAAATTTTTTACTGTCTTCCGAGCAAATAAAGTAACGTTTAACTTTAGATTTAATACTCTGGTAGGTCTCTTAGCAAGCTGCGTCCGCACAGTGTATTTGATCCTCAGCAGCCCCTGTTTATCGGCAACCCGAAACACCAAGCTTGCTATATATCAGCGGTCGGGGAACCGGGGTAAATTACCCCAAATGGGGTAACAATGAAACTATCGAGGGTACTAATGACATTTTTAAAATTTTCTATTTTATAAACTATCTTCTTCTTTTAATTGCCATTTCAGGTCTACCTGACGTTTTGGCTCCTCTCCACATATACCTGTGATGAGTGTGTTTAGATGTTTTACACAGATATACGGGATCTACTTTATAACGTCGGTTCCTAACGGCTAGTTTTGAGAGGTTACTAAAGCAAGTATATTCTTGGTAGGTTGCCATTGCTTTCCAAGAGGAGGCGACTGCAAATATCTGATCTGCCGAGACTGTCTCGAACCAACGTACTTCGAGTCAGCGACCCGACACTCTAGCCAATGATCCACAGTCGCCCCTTTATAAACTATAATAGTATTTTTACTTTAATAGCCGAGGACTGTATTCAAATTGAGCTCACGTCGTCCGCCTCGGTGGTGTAATGGTCAGAACAACTGACTGGCAACCCGGAGGTCTCGGGTTCGATTCCCGGCTATACCCAGACATTTTTTCTGTAAGTATAGGGTCTGGTAATAAAAATTAAGTGGGAGATAAATTTAACCGAATTTATCGCGCGGAGGATTTACCACTGCTCGAAGCCCCTAAAACCTTGGTAAATTGGATATTGAATTGTATCTAAGTTTCTGAGATTGGCTCGTGATCCCGGCTTCTTTTCCTTCTGCTCTGTTCTTTTCACGATTGAGGGGCCAGCCCATAAAGGCCTTTAGGGGATCCACCTTCTGGTGTATCTCCTTCTCTCATCAATATCATTAAAAAAAAAAAAAAAAGTTCTAATTTTGAAATCATTTTAGTGAAAATTAAACAACATCATTTTTCTAAAACGTAAAAGTGTTTGAATTATGTTAATGTTTACAATTTTTATTTACTTACAGATAGTTTTCATGTAAATTCCAATTAATTCAATAAATAATAAATAATATACATTTCCCTTTCTCTTTTTTTTTTTTGCTTTTCAGAATGTAGGGCTAACAGCGACCTACACAAAAATAATTTGGGGTAATGGCAAAAAAAATTTCCCGACCTCTGCTCTATATCGATATTTAAATATCCAAAACCTTTTTATTGATTCATTGCGATTTTTCTGGAACAACATGAGTTAGGAACATAAAATTCGCCTTAAGGTTATTATTTAGGATAAAATACTTGATAAGAAAGGGTTTTTAAAAATTCAAATTTTAAAGAAAAAAATTTAAAAAAAAACTAATTTGAAATCCACTGTTCATATTAATATACCGATTACTTCGGAATTACTACAAGAGCAAGAAATTTAAAATATTGTATGGACCTCACATTATAGAAGTTAATTGATGCTTGCTAAAAATAGTTTTTAAAAAATTTAAATCTTTACAGAAAAAAATAAAAATCGTAATTTTTAAACAATTTATTTTAAACTACTGGATCTAATAACTTGATATTTATTATGGAGGATACTTTTATGTCGTACATGCTCGCTAATAAAAGTTTTTGAGCAGCAAGGGGTCTAGAGGGTGAGCTAGTACATCTGTTGCAGTAAAGCCCTGTTTTTAGTAAGGACGGGTTTTTACTAGTTAAAATGCGTTTCACGGAATACAATTGTGGCAATTCGAGTTTAATGATGTGTTGGTTGAGCTTGGTTCAAAGGTCTAGAATCTTCATTTGTGACCTTCCGCCTCATTTTGGGAGTTTATTTTCAAAATTCTTTAAACAAAAATTTCAAAAATTACATCCTCTACAACTTTGCATCTAATTTTTGACATTTTCATTTAAAAAATTTTGAAAAAAACATCCAAAATGAGGCGGGTGGTCAAAAATGAAGATTCTAGACCTTTGGACCAAACTTAACCAACATCAGAGGATTTTAGTTGCCACAAAGGTATTCAGTGAAACGCGTTTTAACTAGTAAGAACCCGTTTTGACTAAAACAGGCTTTTACTGCAACATATATATATATATAGAATTTGGAATTTTTCTTGAAAATATTCGATAATTTAAAAATTGAAAATATTAGAAATTTTTGTCCAAATTCAACTATTTCATTTACTAAAATAATTAAATCTAGAACAATTTATTAGATATGTAGCTGTTAAAGTTTGTATTTTGTGATCAAATTTATTAAAGATTGAAATTTTGTTTAAATTAGAAAGAATTAATTATAATAATTTATTGAACATAAAAAACAAATAATACAATATAACTACAATATTTCGATCGACTTATTCTGCGAGCGTTCTCAAGTATGAGCATCAACTTTGATTTTAGGTTAACACTTATCGTAAGCTAAAATCGGAGTGGATGCTCATACTTGAGAACGATCGCAGAATAAGCCGATCGAGAAACATCGTAGTTATATTGTATTATTTGTTTTTATGTTCAATAAATTATTATAATTAATTATGTGTGATTTAAGCAAAATTTCAACCCTTAGAAAAATTTAAAGTAATAAATAAAGGCGAATGTGGGTCAGTGGTTAGAGTGTCGGGCCGCTGACCTGAAATACGCTGGTTCGAGACCGAGCCTCGGCAGATATTTGCAGTCGGAAAGCAAGGGCAAACTACCAAGAAGTATAATTGCCTAGTAACCTCTCCAAACTAGCCGTTGGGAACCGGCGTTAAAATGTAGGTCCGTATATCTGTGTAAAAACATGATGCGTACAACGCATACTTGATGTTATTGTTAATTGTTTTTTATTCATTGTATTTATATTTAGCTAGCGAAGCGAAAAGCCGCTAGAGTACGAGCTAAAGGCAACGAAGCTTCTCTCTGCACTAGGCCGCTTCTGGGAGTAACACCACCTCCACGTGGTCTAGCTGGATATCCGCACCTTTCGGAGAACTAAGAGTGTTACCCTTGGCGAAGAACGCAGTTGCCATTCGGCATATATAGAAATATTTCTATGTCCTTAGTACATCTGGAAAATGCACTGGATATGCTATATTATGTCATTAGACATATATAGTCCCATGGATGATCCTCCATTATGGGCTATCCTTTTAGTATATCTGGTGGGCCAAGAGGTGCTATGTTATGCCGACAACAGGATGCAGCAGCTGCTGCATCAAAACTAACTATGGTGAACAAATCTCTTGAATTTATCTGATAAATTCTAAAAGAGATAAAATGCTATGATATTTCACTAGAAATATCATAAACACGATTGTTTCTACAAATCCTACTACATCGACTCTGTCGATTAATGAACATACAAATTTATGAATATATCACTCTGAAATGATGATGATATCATATTCTATAGATACTATCACGGCAGGTGCTCTGACGAGATAAAATCAATAATTCCCCCCAAAGCATGCTTTGCACGCAGCACACGTTTTGCCGACTCCCAACACTCTTTCGCTGTCAAATTGGAAAAGTGCCGGACCACTTCATTCGCGAATACATATATCCCCATGACTTCAAGGAACTGGAACTCTCTCCCAGCCTCTATCTTTCCCAGCACCTATGATCTTCAAACCTTCAAAACCAGGGTGCATAGACACCTGCGTCTACATCCTCTCTCTTAATCAACTTTCCCTTCTCTTCGGTAATGCAAGGGTCTTTCGAGATCCATAGGGGCTACATCTTTACTGGTGCACCCTTCTTGCATTCGATTGCATTAAAAAAAAAAAAAAAATTGTATAAGCAATTATGCAAGAATGCATGTATTGGAATGGTGACTTACACATCTCGACATATATAGAATTTCTTCTATCGTTTTAGTATATTTCGGTTGATCCTGCCAGATATGCTATTTTATGTCTATGACATATATAGTAAGAGATACTCTATCCTTTTAGTATATTCAGATGCGCTGCTCTGGATATGCTTCATTATGCGAGATGTTGGTGGCTTGAACCAAATACGCCGGCACTGCGGGCTTTGGCCTGGTTGAGTGGTGCGTGCGGCCGGGCTGATCAATGGCACAGCAGTAAGCCAAAATACCGTACGGTATTAAATACTTATCTTAAGTACATAATTCACGGCGCATGGTTTGATGGTGGCCATGCAGATTGATAAGCATAAATAAGCTGTCATTCTTTGATGATAATTATAACTATTTCATAAGACAGTAAACAGTACTAACTGTAACCAGCAGTTGAGGGCGCTGCTGGAAATTGCTTATCAATATGAATAATTCATAACTGCCGATGAGAATCACCAGTATATGGTGATGGCTACAAAAGCTGGCCATGATTGATTCCGTGACTAGCTCATCGGCTTCCACGCTCGGAGCACCGCGGTGTCCACGTATTCAGGAAGTGACAAACCTGCCGAAGCCGAAATTGGTGTTGCTCTGGCATTAGGCTTGCTAATCAGTGCGAGCGGGGGACGTACGTGTATTGTACCCGCTCGCATGCCATGGCCGTAGTCATGACAAGGGAGATGACTAGCCCTCTGATTTAAAATGGTCCAGCGGCACATCTGACGGTGGTGCAGATTGGGTTGGGCGATCCCACGCTGAGTGTAAGCCAATCAGTGCGAGAGGGGGACGTACGTGTATTGTACCCGCTCGCATGCCATGACCGTGGTCATGACAAGGGAAATGACTAGCCCTCTGATTTAAAATGGTCCAGCGGCACATCTGACGGTGGTTCAGATTGGGTTTGGCGAACCCACGCTGAGTGTATGCCAAAACGGTAAACACACCTAAAGTGGTCTGCGGCTGCCATTCAATTGGTGTCCTACAGGTCCCTTTAGAATGAAGGACTGGCGCCCTTTACCGTAGTGAATGCCAATCTGTGCCGCTTGACTGTGGTGTGCATGGTTGATATCATGTAGTCCGAATAACTGCATGGTTATATATCATGTAGAAGAAGTTGTCGACTTCCAGATTTAACAGACAAACCTGGGTTGGCACAAAAGGTGACGAACCGTTGGCCAAGCGGACAATCGGCTCACGAACTTAGGCTGGAGATTTTGAATCTTACATCCTAAAAGCTGTAACACAGTGGGTTTGCTTTGTACACATAACAAACAGAGGTATAGGCAGAAAGCCGCCTGGAATGGAGGGTGGCGAGTCGTTTGCCAAACGACAACCGGTCGCGGACCTGGGCTGAAGATTTTGAATCTTCAAATCCTACTGGTTGTTTTTACAGCGGGCGTGAACCGCATTGGACGCTTTGTAAGCGCTTGACTACCATCGTTTCGGAGCTTGCTTGGCGAAGAATGCTTCTGACTATGTAAAAACGAAGCATTCGTCTACTTGGCTGTTTGCAGCAGGTGTGAGCCGGCTTGGACGATTTGCAAGCGGTTTGTCAGGTGTATGTGATGTTGCAATCACATCAGGTTAACCAACCGCACATGCAGTCGATCACGTACTGGGACTGTGGGAAGAGAGTCCGAATCTGAAGAGGTGGAGCATGGAAAGTCATGTGCAAGAGAAACCTCGAGCAACCATACCAAAGGTTGTTGAAATCTAATGGTGCCATGGGGAATGGAGAAAGCCCTAGGGACGAAAGTTCCTAGCTCCATTCGACTGAGGTTGGTCTCGTGGTGGCACAAGGTTTTGTCTAGATAGCTGTTGTTAACTCGCCAGCTGTTGATAGCTTCAACACTAGCGAGGGTGGAATATACGCCCGCTATATTTCACGTGTACCTCTGCGTACACACCTATACCCTGATCGATGCCATTCGTGGCGCTTTTCGGATCTTTCGGGGTACACATACGATACGAGAGTATGTATGCGCTGGTTGCGAGTGCGTGTGAAGGCCCGCTTGGCTATAGACACCACTTTAAACAATTCAGTGCGTCATTGCGCTGTCGAATCTACTGTCTCCTTCAACCATCACTACCTTTGTACAAGCTTTAAGTTGAAAAAAATATCCAATCAATAAAATTTACATATACCGAGTTATATTTTGCCTTACTAATTTCTAAACAATAAACAGCGAATTAGCTATTTGCGAAAATCACGAAGAATTCATTGCTTGACATCTATTGGCAGATATCTATCGGTGAACAACAACTTTTCTCCCTCCCCCATAAGAATCACGTTATTCACAAATTGCGAGCTCTTCAAGCGAATGCTGATTTTCGTCAATATAGATTAATGTGTTTTCAATTTTGTAGTGTTTAATAAATTATTTATTTATGTGATATACTCTTTATTCGGAAAAACTACTTCCTCTATTTTTGTGAAACCCTCCTAGTATTTTATATTTTAAATTTTAAAAGTTTCTAAAATTTTTTCAAAATTTTCTTTACTGTTTCACCAAGAACCCACACCATTCTCCCTTAACAAAAAAAAACTACTTCTGGTTGATTCTGTGATTTAACATTCGAGTTAGTTTTTATTTCAAAAATTCATATTTCTTTCCCCAATTTATTATGAGATTACATTTAAATTTGTTATGAAAGATTTTCATTAAAAGATATTATCTAGTAAACAATTCATCCGCCATGTTTTAAAATAAATATCGAGAAATGCTACAAAGGGTAATAATAATTGGAAATGTTAGATCCATTGGCAAATTTAACATTGTGGTAGCAGACATTACTAGGAAGAAGACTGTTTGTTCATTAGCACCGGTAACGACCCACTTGGCTCCCAGTAAAATTTGTTTTCGTGGGTAGGGGCATCAACCCTCCCCCCTATGGTGCCCCCACGTGCCCTCAAAGCATGTCTATTCAACTGCACCACTAACGGGAACAACACATCACCACATGCACACTACAAAAGGGAACAAGTTCTATCTTCGCAGGCGCACACTGGGCTTTATTGAATAGCAAATTTACACCCCATGAGAGCTGAGGTCACCCCTGCAACCGAGAATGTCCTCCTTTCAGGCCCAGGGCACAAGTATGCCGCATCGAGGCGTGATTTGTGACTCGGCTGGTGTATTTGCACAGAGTGGATCTCTATAATGCTGGCTGGCTTGTAGTTTATGCGCACTGCTCACATTTATCAAATAAAAGCATATTTATTAGATGAAAATAGGGGGAGGTCGTTTGGTTGCTTGCGCCGTTCAAAACATATTAATATCAATGAAAATCAGTAAATAGAAAAATAACAACCAATATAAATTCAATTACCTTTTTATAAGGGTATTAATTTTAATTATTTGTTATCTTTTTGGACATGCTTATTCTATTATCCATATTAATGTTTAATTTGAATCATAAAAAAATAATAATATCGATCAAAAAGGCTTGATGCCAACAATAAGAAAGTTATTAAATTTTTAAGATAATTCAAATAGAGTATAAGGTACTATGCTTAATGTAAATCAATATTTATAAATATATACTCTTATATATATTCGCTTCATAAATCTTTCATAAAGTAACTATTTTTCAGATTTTGATCTCTGGAAACGTTTGGAAATTTAATAAACGTTTGAGATTGTTTTTATAAAAGAACATTATTTTTTTAATTTAATAAAACAATGAATAATTTTTCTCATGCATAAAGTAATTTGGCAAATAGGATTCTCAACTTCAGCAATTTGTGAGAGATACGTGAAATTCGATAAGACCCGCGAGTCGGGGAAGAGGTGCCCTGTATTTTTCGTTGGATACAACTCACCAAATAGTAGTAAGTTGACAGAACAGGAACGTCGCCACCGATTGAAAAAGTCAGCAGGCATTCATTTTAATCTGGACATCGAAAATACAGTGAACCAGGAACTATTTCTTTCCAATTAGTATACATATTGAAAGACTAATCATTCTTCTGAGGCCTTAACTAACAGTGAACTAGGAACTATTTCTTTCCAATTAGTATACATATTGAAAGACTAATCATTCTTCTGAGGCCTTAACTAACAGTGAACTAGGAACTATTTCTTTTCAATTAGTATACATATTGAAAGACTGATCATTCTCCTGAGGCATTAACTAACAGTGAACTAGGAACTATTTCTTTCCAATTAGTATACATATTGAAAGACTAATCATTCTTCTGAGGCCTTAACTAACAGTGAACTAGGAACTATTTCTTTCCAATTAGTATACATATTGAAAGACTAATCATTCTTCTGAGGCCTTAACTAACAGTGAACTAGGAACTATTTCTTTTCAATTAGTATACATATTAAAAGACTAATCATTCTTCTGAGGCATTAACTCCATGAAAATTACATCGATACGATTCGATTCTCGAAGGGTTCAAAAAATAACCCTTCTGACATAAAATTAAATATAATCAATCTCATCGGATCTAATAGATTACAGACACCCTTTTGTGATTTTCTTAGAAAACTTATATCTATTTCTATTGGCAACTTGAACTCTCTCAAATTTAATTTCGTTTTGGTAAATGAATAATATGAAGATTCCAATGAAATGGAAAACTTATTCACATATCCCCAGTTGAATTCGAGGTCAAAGAAGATGAGGAATACGCACCAGATGAGGGCCCAGAAGCTACACCCTCACGCCCCAAACGAATCTTCTACATTCTAGTTTTAAAGTAATTTTCATATTTGTTCATATATGTAATTATATCTTGATTATCTTTTTTTAAATGTTGTTATTCTCACCTCATTTAAATATCAAGAAGAAGAAGTTTCACATCCTACCACTTTGAAAAAAATTCTCTCTTCTTCAATGTTTTCTATAACCCATTCGTTGACTGGACTATAAGTGAATCATCAAAAAATAATTTTATGAATGAAAATTAATTTTAAAATTTATATAAATTTAACTAAAATTGGGGGAAAAAATCAAAATTTTTGTAACTCGGTAATTTCTCGGGAAATTTTAGTGATTTGGTAATTTTTTTGTCATCAAACAGTTTAAGTTAGAAAGCTAAAATTTGGCAGAAAATAACAAATTCTCCCTCATTATTTATAATAAACGTTCGATCCCCATAATGAATACGAAACTTATTTTTTTTATATAATTTTCTGCACTTTTGAAATAAAAATTAATATAATTAGTTCTTTGTTTTAGAAATACAAACATTTTGGCACCAGCAAGATATTCACAATATTCCGTTCTGAAGTGAGGACAAAAAAATAATGATTAAAATGATTTTTCTACACCTTTTAAACATTTTTTAACATGGTTAAGTAAAAAAAATTGAAAATTATAAAAACTTCGACTGTATACAGAAAAAAGCCTATAATACCAATATTAAATATATTTATTTAATTTTTGCATTTTCAGAAAATGGTTTGAAATTGAGAGTTTTCAAGAATGCAAAAGCTTAGAATCTTCCGAAATTTGGACGTCGAAAGTTGAAAAGATTAAATTAAATGAAGCATTTAATTAATTTACTTCTATTTCTTCTTTCCTTAATTTTTTTAAGCTCATTACCATTCCAAATTAACATTAAGGTTTTAGTACAACGTATTTTTTGATTTACAATAATTAGGCTTATACCCAGTTTTTCAGCACAATAAATGGACACATTCTTCTTGACTAGGTACGAACTCTTAAGTTTAAATGACGTTGTTGGGCTAAAGAAAAAAATTAAAGAAATGCTATCTTTTTTCTTCTCTTTATGAACAAAAAATAAAAATAAACCGCCTGTCATGGAGAAACATAAATACCAAAATGAAAACATCCCTCAAAATGTCATCTTTATTTCCTTCCGCCAACTACATTTACTTATTTTTTTCCACATATCTTTGTTCTTTTTGTTTACGATCATGATGAAAAAATAAAATACTGATGAAGGATTTGATACAAAAATGGGACACTAAAAGTATTTCAATTTTCCAGGGTAGGCTCAGCGGGCTCACATCACCAAACTGAAACATGGAATTTATTTATAATATTAATTTTTTTTCTTATTCTTGCATAGTATGAAATGTAGAGAAAAATAATTTGTTGATTCTCTGTCTGTGAATCTGGATTTAGAAAGGGATGCTAGCTAGTGCCACAATGTTTGTATTTTTCGAAAATGCAAAACTGTTTAGAATGGGTGCCATTTAGCTTCAGAATGTCCTGTTGAAAAATCAGAAAATATTCGAATCGTTATATGATGTCTTCTTTATCATTTATACATAAATAAGCTGAAAATAAGCACATTTCCGAAATCAAAAAATTATAGAAACCGTTCTGAAGATTGAAACAGTTTTCTTTTTTTTACTATAATTTTGAAATTTTTTTAAGTTTAGTTAGTTTTTCTAATATTTTTTATTTGGCTTTTCGTCCTTTCTAGCCATAAGCCAATTTACGATACTAATTATTTTATTTTTTAAATTTATCTCCCCCCCCCCCCCCCCGGGGTCAGGTCTTAGCCGGATGCCTCGAGTCGGATTTGAACCCGGGTCCACTTGGTTAGCAGGCTGACATGCTAACCTATAGCCTACCCGACCACTCAATATTTATTTTTAAAATGCTTTAATTTAAACATGGAAATAGTAGACATTCATAAATAAATTGAAGTAAATACATGCATATTCCTACATATAGAAAATTTATATCTTTTTATTTACCACCACAGAAATAATATACTTAAAATTTTGCTAACCAGAGCAACATCTCTTTGTCTAATTTTCAAATAGCACAAGCTATTGACTCAAAGGAATGACAAATTAGCACACATTCACTTGAAGAAAAATAAATGACATGTAATATTATTATTCTTTGTACGTAGCTTTCTATGTATATTTTACTCATTCGTTTAAGTATCATTCTGATCTATCAAATTTTAATAATTCTCAATTTCTCTTTATTATTTATTCAAAGAAATGAGTCCAAGCTGTGGGGGAATATCTGTGTATGAGCAAATGAGCATGTATATTTTTTCCTTCTGATTTTGTAATCTAAATTTATAGTAGATATTCTCTCCATTTACAGAAAAAAAACCCCATTATTTATTTCCCGATATCACAATTAATAATGTTTCATCAAAACTTAAAACTTTTAATTAATTAAATAATAGAGGACCTACGATTTTTATTTTTGCTCCACTCATCTCCATATCGACGTTTTAACATCAAACGAAATCCATCATAAAAATTTCCTCAAATAAGTTAACTTGATTAAATATAACCATGTTAAAAAAGAAAGGCTAATGAAGGCTAGTTTGGCTAAAACTAATGGCGCAAACATCAAAGCAGCTGCTGTTTGTACTTCTTATTTTGATTGGTGTTCATTGAGCAAGTAAAAGGAAATTGAATTAAAAAACCAAATAGAACTTCATTAATCGATAAACAAACTATCACTGACACGGTTGACATTTTATATTTTCAATTATTAATTACCTTTAAGGGAAACTCAAAGGGAAAGGGAATATAAATTAAGTAAAGATTCTCCAATTAGTTGCATGGCTTCGCTTCAGATGATAAGAAAATCTTAATTCTATAATTAGTTTTATTTTTCCTTTTCCTTTAGAAGTAGTATTGAAATGGCATCTCCTGAAATTGACTTTTTGAAAACTTCTAAATTCAATATTGAAAATTAAATTTTCTATTTGTGAATTTTAATTGGAAGTATGCAATAGCGTTTATATACATAGTAAGAATAGTACACGTTTTCAATTTGAATTCGGGTTTTGTGGTTTCCAGACACAAAGAGTGCTCAAAAATCTATTAATCTGACTATCTGTGCTGACGAGCTTAAATCAGTGAAAAGGATTGCTTTTATAACTGCTTGGTTCAAAAACAGAATACAATTAAATAAATTGAATTTTATTATTAGTTTTAATTATTTTTTTTATTATTTGTCTATTATTAATGCAGGGTAATCACATTGATGTATATTAAACACACCACGATATTTTTTGATTATTTCTTTGGATAATTAACAAATTACTGAATCCTCAACAAACACCTGATCTCCTAGTTTTTTTTCTTTTGGACTTTTCTTTCCACAATAATTTCTCAAAAGTTGTCACGAATCATTAACAAGTTTTTTACTTTATCAATGGCGAAGCATGGGTAAAGTATTGTAAAGGCTCTCGCGGCAAGCGCGACTTCAAAGCGTCCTCAGGTAAAGACTATGTTCCACAAATTGTAGTATTCAATTAGGTTGGATTTTAGAACGTAACTGTTTTGCCAAAAATTACATGGGATCTCGTCCAGAGGCCAAAAAGATTGAGTTGTTTACCAAAAATGAATTTAGTCTTTTTGATTTTAAGTCGATTCTTCCATGTTTTCAGCAGAGGTTGCCATTAATAGTCAAAACATCAAAAATACAATACAATAAGTATATTCCTCTAGTATTAGATAAGAATCGATCGTTGTTTTTGATTTTAAGCCGATCCCTCCATATCTTCAGCAATGGTTACCATTAATAATCGAAACTTCAAAAATCCAATGTAGAATGGTTATTCCTCAAGTATTGGATGATAATCGATGGCTATTTTTGAATTTAAGTCAACATGGACTGCAAATAGGGATATCTGATTAATAATAAAGGAATAAACATATTAATATTTCAAATGTCTTTGGACAAAGTTTAGCAACGAACATTGCAGTTTATTTTTTTCAGATCAATTAACATATAAAATTTTAAAAATTCTACGCCATTTTGAAGCTTCCAAAGAAAGTATCGTCACTTCTTCTGGTGTATTGTAGATATTCAGAAACTGTAGGCGCAGAGATCGATAAATAAAAGTCCTTAATAATTTGGATTAGTTAGTTTCTGTTCTAATGGTGCATTGATTTATTCTTAAATTATTCTGCCGATTTCACTTCCCGGAACAATTGTACAATAGGCTCTTTTATTCACATTTTTCATCTAACGACCGTGGGAAAGGAGCCGATCCGATTAGATCCAGCAGGAGCCTCTTTAATCATGAAAAGCCCAATAATTAAATCCGCATAGCAATCAATTCTTCTTGTAATTGGCGTCGGTAATTAATTGTTAGGTATCTCGGTGATCCATCAACAGCTGAACAGAAATCGCCATCCGGCTAATCATTATTAATATTGACCGTGGCTGTCCGAGTGTGTGTTTGGGGGTGGCTCTGGGTGAAATAGGGTTGGGGGGCTCGTTTGGGGGGATTTCTCTCTGCGTTTTGCTTACATTATGTATAAAACGACACTTATGACAGATCCTCGAGCTAATGGCTGCGGGTTTCTGAATTAACCAACCACACCCACGCAGAAAGATCAAATGACTCGTATCAAAAGCCTTTGATATAACATTTATTATACGATTAAAGTGTAATTTGATTAATTTTTCAAAATCGAAAATGCCTGCGAGTGTGCGAGTCGGGTAAATTTTTCTATGTATTTCTCCACCACATGTTCAACTGTAATTATTTTTAGCCTAGCAAAATCCTTCAAGGATTAAATGAATAATGTAGGATTATAAAATCGTTTGTCTTCCTTTTTTTTTCCAAAGTCGAAATCTAAATAAAAAAATCGCAACTTTTCTTTTTGCTTAAATAAATGCACTCTAATAGCTCGGAAGTTTTATTAAAAGCATATGATTAATAAATAAATTATTAGACGAAAAAAATTTGGAAGAAATAATCCCTATAAATAATTTACGATAATATTTTATTGATTTAGAAAAGACTCCGAAGCCTGCTTGCTGGGCACGTTGGAGTATTTTTTTTTCTTTTTGCTTAATGTGCTTATAAATGTCTGCAAAATGGAGAAAAATCTTTTACAAATCTGTCTTTTTGTACGTATATCTGTCTGACTAGAATTAAGATAATGACTGAAGAACGGAGGATAATCAAAATATTTGTATTTCTAAAACAAAGGACTGATTAGAATTTGGCCTTTCTACTTTTAGAACATTCTGTTCAAAAATACAAAAAATGAGAAAATAACTTGTATTAATTAACTACACCTTTATATGATTATCCCACAGCAGTTGAAAACGACTTGAGAAATATGCATCGAAAAATCGTACATTTTGATGAGATTTTCTCATTAAAATGTGCAATCTCTAGGTGATTTTAGCCAAAACTATTCTTTCGATTAACAACTCATCCTCCAAAATGATCAAATCTGTACAAAAATATAGTAAATTTAAGAATCTAGTAGGTATACTTTATTTTTTGTTTTTAAAAATAGATATAATAGTCATATTTTAATTGTTTATAAGTAAATAATGTATAAATTAACCTATGTTATGAGCTAGTCAATGGATTTATTCCTTCTGGCACGTTTGTATAGCCCACTGGCAGTACAAATCCTAGAGCTATTAGCTTGACTTCGATGTGTAGAGCTTGTAAGTAAAATAATTCACTGCTTATTAGAATGAATTGATTAAATTATTGGAATATATCGAACTTATAATAAGTATACTATACATATTATGAAAAATAAAGATGAATATAAATATATTCATTAAATCAAAATTGCCAATCAAAATCAATCTGTTTATGAAAGAAAAGAAATTCAATTTTTAAAATAATAATAATAACAGGATTTTTTTTCTTAAATAAAAAGAGCTCGTTATTCTTTTGAAAAAGTATTTAGAATATTTAATGACAAAGAAATAATCATATTAGCGAAATCAATCATTTATCAATTTAAATATATATCATTACCTACTTGTATATATGTATATATCATTATAACGAACAAGAAAAATATCACTTTGGATAATGGAAAGATAAATATATATTATAAATGTTAAAGTTGGCGTGTATGTATGTATGTATGCATATACATACATAGATGTAGATCTTTATGTACAAAAAAAATAAAATAAAAAAAATGATTTATTAGCTGTCGAGATCTAAACACATTTTAGAAATTATCTTTATATTTGCGTAACATAATCAGATTGGCCAAAGAGATGATTAATGGAAAAATGACAGGCTTACAAACCCGATCGAGGAATCCCACACCATTCATTCTAAAAAGAAGCATTATCGCGTTGATGGTAGGAAAATAATATCAGATAGGACATCGACAGCGGGAATAAAAAATACCTTTAGTCCAGGGGTACCCGCAGGGGGCTGTTAAGACGCGTGATTGAAATTTCTGGAGAGGGGAATTGAAAATTGTTGCATTTCAATATTATATGCTAAAAATAAAAACGCTCTAATCTTATACCTCTACACTATGGGCCAACTTGGGTCAATGATGTTGGCTCACGTTGGCCACCAGTAAAACGAGTTAGCTGGACGGTGCCTCCAAACAATGGCTCAACAGATGGGCTAATGTCGATGACCTTGTAGAAAAGTCACCTAGCCAATGCGCACTTTCTTCGCGCAACATTGGTCCTCTTCGATGTGTCGAAAATACCGTTGCGAAGGCCAACCAACGCCAATCTCATTGCCAGCCTCAAGCACATAGCACGCGTTTTGCCGACTCCCAACACTCTTTCGCGGTCAAATTAGAAAAGTGCCGAACCACTTCATTCGCAAATACGTATATCCCCATGACTTCAAGGAACTGGAACTCTCTCCCAGCCTCCATCTTTCCCAGCACCTATAATCTTCAAACCTTCAAAACCGGAGTGCATAGACACCTACGTCTACACCCTCTCACTTAATCAACTTTCCCTTCTCTTCGGTAATGCAAGGGTCTTACGAGATCCATAGGAGCTGCATCTTTACTGGTGTACCCCTTCTTGCATTCGATTGCATTAAAAAAAAAAAAAAAAACTATCGGCCAATACAAGCCAACCCCCCAACCCCCCTCTACACATTGGCGTTAGCTTTAATTTGCCCAAATTGGCCCATAGTGCAGAGGAGGAATTATAACTTCAACAAACAGTAATAAAAAGCTCTTCTAATTGTTTAGAAGTGAATACTTGTCATGAAACTGGGGGAGGTGAGTAATGGAGCTAGGGGGCACCCCTTTTTTAGTCTACAAATAGGGTAAACCAGGGAGAGACCGACCAGCGGGAGAGACCGTCCACCACTATTATTTTACCTCTCGCACACCAGATGGATATGTAGTTCACAGAGGCCTTCCCTTCCAATCTGCAAGTGTCATTTATCACGTCATTGATTGTTTATCTTTTATCATATACCAAATAAATAATATAAAAAATTTGTACCTAGGCAAAAGTTTTTTAACATTTATTTATATTTTGTGAAAAAATCACATAAGGTAAGTTTAATTTAAAACTATCAACATTTTATAATAAAATAGGTATGGGAAATATACTTAACCTTAAAATTAAGCCTGTCGGGGATTCACTCTTAGGCCAAGCGTGAGGTCGGTCTCTCCCGTAACTTTGGTAGAGACCGACCACTTGTATTCGGGAGAGAACGACCACTATGAAAAGCCTTATGTTTTCGTTAATTCGTGCTAATTAAATGCTTTTGTCGCATGTAAACAAAAATGCCAACTTTATATAAAAGAAAAAATACAGAAAGAGCTAAATGGGACGTCGATTCGCTAAAGAATGCCATTGAATCTGTCAAAAATGGAACTATGGGAGTTAATGAAGCCGCTCGAAAATTTGGAATTCCTAAATCAACTTTAAAAGATCGGATAAAAAAATCTGATACAGAAAAACATGGACTTCTTCCACCTTACTCAATTTTTAAGGGGAAAAATAAAAAAAATGAGTTTGCTGATGGAATGCCGCCTGGTTCTCAGATTACAATGTCTGAGAAATCGTCATACATCAATAAAGATATTTTTAAAGAATGGTTAGAAATCCATTTTCTGCCCCGAAAGCCGTCCGGAATAGTATTATTAATTGTTGATGGACATACTTCCCACACAAATTCAATAGATGTCCTGGAATTTTGTGAAAAAAACAAAATAATTCTTCTTTGCCTTCCGAGCCATACAACTCACTATCTACAACCCCTTGATCGTTCCTTTTTTAAATCATTAAAAAGTAACTACTATGCGGCATGCAACAATTTCCTTAAAACAAATCCATCTAGAAAGTTAACAAGGTTGCAATTTGGAAAACTTCTTAGGTATGCTTGGGGTAAATCAGCTACCGTCGAAAATGTAATGTCTGGATTTAGAGCTACAGGAATTTCACCTTTTAATCAAGATGCTATCCCAGATTATGCCTTTGTTGAGATTGAATATAGCTCTGAAGTTCTCCAACCGCAATCTTCAAATAGCACGGATCTCCCTCAAACAACCAGTAGATCTTCACCTCAACCTGGCTGTTCACATTACCTAGATCCTCCAACAGCTGTCGAAGATATTAGTGAGGTTACACCGGGAAAACTACTCAACCGAATTTCTCCCGTTCCAAAAACCAGTGTGAGTGTAGCAGTCAAAAAACGTGGAAGGCAGCTTGCAACCATTTTAAATACTTCACAAAATATTTTGGTGAGAAAAAAAAACCTACAATAAAAAAGCAAAAAAAATGAACCAAAAGAAATTAAAACAAATAAAAAGAAAGTCGAAGTTGAAACATCTGATTCTAATGACGGAAGTATTATTTTCCAAGAAAGCGATCAATCAGCGGAAGAATGGGATGAAAATGAGTGCGCGGGTTGCGGTGAAAATTATTTCAAAACATCTAAAACTGACGAGTGGATAAAATGTTGTAGATGCGGACGCTGGCTTCATTGTAGTTGTTCCAAGTATGACGATTTCTGCGATTTATGTGGAAAACTACGAAACAAAAAGCTGTAAAACTACTATTTTTTATTTTCATTTTTTTCTATTAGGTTGTAATATTATTTTCCAATGGTCGGTCTTACCCGTATTGGGTGGACGATCTAACCCGGATATATGGGATAGACCGACCACTTGTATTGTTTTTGTTTTTCAATAAAAAGTTGAATATACTAATTTTTTTCATCAATTGTGAGTATTTATTTACAATTGTAACCACCTGAGCACTACAATAGTTAAGTTTCAGAGACAAATCTCAAAACACAAAAAAGTTATTGGCCTTAAAAAAAAAGTGGTCGGACTCTCCCGGGTTTACCCTATCTTTCATAAATGTTTCGGCCTCTCAAAATTGAGGATGAATTGGTGTAATAAATTTAAATTCAACTTACTATGAAACACATACTGTGCTTTCTATCGCTCGGTTGCCATCTTACTGACAGGCATGTCCTTGTTCGGTACGCAGTAGAGTAAATGACGGCCCAGCAGCTCTGTCAGCCAAAAAAAATATTTTAAAATATAAGATTTTTGGATGGTAGCACAGGGGATCTTAGTTACATCCCTTCGAAAGGTGCAAACATATATTTATATCGTCGCTGTTTATCAAAATGTCGCACCAAAAAAGTTTTTTTGAAGAAAAACACTTGTATTTGTTAGCTACATCTGTGCTCTCAAATTGTTGTATGTTATCAGGGGATAGAACTCAAGCTACAGATTAAAAACAAATAAGTATTTAGGGTTACTATAAATGAAAACAGAAGTTTTTCTTAGCTACTGAAAAGTGTTGATTTTTATTTATGACATAATAAATAAATCTATAATTATGGTGGAAACGAAATTTTAGTTTCGTTACAAAATTAGGAATAATTTCATAAGGGAATCCTTTGTAAAATTTTATCTCTTGGTGAATGGTGCAAAGAGAGTATTTTTTTTTAAATAAAATATTCATATAAATAAAAGAATAATTTTCGTTTACCCTTTCTACCTTGATGAAGGGCGCAAATAGATATATTTTTTTTCAAGAAGTTTTAACAAAATTAGCTTTTTTTATCTCTATATAGAATACATATTTAAATAAAAGTATAATTTTCGTGGAAATGAAATTTTATTTTCGTATCACAATCGTAAAATTATCAGGGAAGAATCTGTCTACATCGGATTCATAGACCTAGAAAAAGCATTCGATAATGTCAATTGGGAAATTATGTTTAAAATATTAAAACAGGCGGGAATAAAATTCAGAGAGAGAAGACTAATCTACAATCTATATCAAAACCAGACGGCAATTATAAATATTGGTGATGAACACAGAGAAGCCAAAATAAAAAAAGGTGTAAGACAAGGATGTGTGCTGTCACCCATGATTTTCAACTTATACATAGAAGAAGCGATTAAAGAATTCAAAGACAAAATTGATACAGGTATAGAAATCCAAGGTCAAAAGATCGCTATGTTAAGATTTGCCGATGACATTGCCCTTCTAGGAAGCAATAAAAAAGAATTAGAGGACGCCTTGAATGGAATTAACCAAATCCTAATAGAAGAAATCAAAATGAAAATAAACAAGAATAAAACCAAGGTCCTAGTATGTACAAAAAAAGAACAAACGAGACAGGAATGCATCAAAATTAACCAAGAAAACCTAGAAGGAGTTAAGGAATTCCGCTACCTAGGAAGTAAAATAACATGGGATGGGAGGAGCAAAAACGAAATTAAATCAAGAATTGCCCAAGCAAAAATGGGGTTTAATACAAAACAAAAACTACTATGCTCCTCCTCAATCAGCTTAGCAAACAGGAAGTTGCTATTGAAGACATATGTATGGAGCATAGCCATGTACGGGTGTGAATCCTGGACAATTAGAGAAGAGGAGAGAAAGAGATTAGAGGCTTTCGAAATGTGGTGCTACAGAAGAATGATGAATATCAAATGGATGGATAAAATTACAAATGAAGAAGTTCTTGGAAGAATCGGAGAAAGAAGAACCTTGTGGAAGAGTCTGAAGAAGAGAAGAGGTCAGATGATGGGGCACACACTGAGACATGGGGGACTGCTTAGGGATATCTTGGAGGGGGAGGTGGGAAAGAAAAGGGGAAGGGGAAGAACCAGATTAGAATATTTCAACCAAATAATTGGGGATATGGGATGCCAGACATTTAGAGAGGTTAAACAGCTGGCGGGGGACAGAGTCGAGTGGAGACGGATTGTTGCATCAAACCAGTCTTAGGACTGTATACTCAATGATGATGAATCGTAAAATTATTAATAAGGTGATCCTTTGTAAAATTTCCACCCATAATGAAGGGTGAAAATAGAGAATTTTCCCAAGATTTCTTAACAAAATGTTATTTTTGATCTCTATTAAAAATACTCATATAAATAAAAATTTCAAATTTCAAATTATAGGGATTTGGGGAAGGGGGTGCATCCATGGTTTCCACAGTAGAGTGAAGGTGACTTTAGACACGCCTCTGCCGGTATGGGGCCAGAAACCAAGGATTCAAGTTTTCAAGGGTGTTATATTTATTTTAATTAAACCACTTATACCATCCCTGTTTATTTAAATATGTTTGCTTTAAATAGTGATAAAGTTGAAACAAATTATAATGTCATAGTTTTATTAAATACATTTTCCTAGCAGTATCCTATTTTTTAGCCTGTACCAGAGCTCCAACTAAACCGGGTCTGCTTAATGACTTCCCTTTGAAATGATGTCTTTTATGGTAGACTGAATCTGTTAAACCATTGTAATGCCAATTCCGAAAATTTTGCTCTCTCAAGCTATAAAACATAATACTGTTGCATCGTACTTATCTTATTGATCACGCATCATAAGATCGCATCAAACCCTCCAGAGTGATTAAAAATAAAACTGTATTTCTTTGCAGTTCAACCTTCAAATCAACAATGTGTATTATTGCACAATGCACAAGCCAAATAAAATTGAAATCACAGATATTTCTGTATATTTTGGCTATTAAATTCATTATCAATTACTTTTAATTCTACTGAAAGGTATATTATTTTATTAGTGAAAAAAAAAAAATTAAATGAAATTCGGTTCGATTTCAATACGAAGGCTCGTTGGTATTCATTTGATTATTACTTTTGATTCTAAATAATTCACTGCTCAGTAAAATTTACTGACTCGTTTATGTGAATATAATAAATTTAGCAACCTAATAAATATTTCCAATTTTAGCGACGTTATATTTATTTTCAAATACTATATAGCCTAGCACTCATCTGATCATATTAGTTAAGCTATCCATTATAGAGAGCTCTTAATACTTGAATTGATGATACTAATACCCATTCGTGTTGCTTGCAATTCAATTAAATCGATTTAGATAACCTAAATATGGGGATACTGAGACTAAAGACTTTTTATAATATTACGCCAGTGAATCAGTTTCTACCATAGTACAATATTATCTCTTGAAATGTTAATGTTTCGTCTTTTCGATTTAACATCTTCTTTTATTATTATATTTCTGCTTCTTCATGTGCCATGCTCAAATCCGATTATGATTACTATGAAGAGTAGTATTCACAGTGTTCACAGCGGTTGTTTCGAGTTGTCATTTTCATTAAAAAATAAAATCACAAGTTAATAGAAAAATAATAACTTCGACATTTTTTTAAAAATATTTTTTAACTTAAATTTTTCTACCAACTGAATGGATATCCAGGATCTTCTGTTTTACATGATTTTATTTAGGTTGGTTTCTTTTCTTGTTTGGGTAAAATATTATCATCGATTTTTAACCATCTTGACAGATCCAATTCTTTTTTTTTTTTTTTTTGAAATTTTGCACACATGTATTTCTGATGAGAAAATACAATACTCTATAAAATATGAGTCTCCCGGATTCCAATCCCTTCCAGATTATCATATTGTCAAACATTCTCAGCATTATGGAACAGTCAAATCAAACTTGAGTTGTCTTTTATCCTCCATCCTCATCCTACCAGACTTTTACACCATCAGATATCTCCACTAAAATGGGCATCCCTTAGTAAATAAAATTCACATTTTCTCACCCCACGTCAATTTAAAATACAAGTATTTAATTGTAAAAAATAAAAAACAAAGTCCGATACTATAGAATAAAGATTTCTATAGAAAATTAAGAGAAATGATTAACTATAAAATCGAAGGTGTTATGGATAATTGTGAGTATGTCACAAGTGATGTATTCACCAGTTCGTGAATTGAACCCGAGTGCCAAAAATACAATCCGGGCACTTGGCTTACTCTCCTAGGTGTAACCTCATCTGACATATAACAAGCGTAAAACTTTTCACCCAAAGATTTAATCTTCACTATTAAAAAACTCTACGATCACTTAATTCTAAATCTAAACATACAGCCAAACTACATATTTTGAATGATTCGATTTCTGTAAAGCAAATATTTCTTTAGAAACTTTAAGTGCGTTAGTCAACTACAAAACTAAGTATGAGATGATATGGATAATTTTTATTATGTCAGAAGAGTTATTTTATTCAACCCTTCGGGAAATGAAGGCGAAAATGAGATCCGGGCACTTAAAAATTATTTATATCACCTCGGATTTAGTAGTTGACCAGCTTTTTTAATATTTTATAAGAATATTTTAATAAAAAAAAAAAAAAAAAAAAAAAAAAAAACAGGGTCTTATTTTATTATACACTAAAAATATTTTTTTCTTCATTAGGGTTCCGAAATATTTCCATACTCGCATGACTATAAAAATAAAAGATATTGAGCGAGTTTAACAAAAAATTAAATTAATATTGTAAGAAAAAGAGTAAAAAAAATAAAATAAAATAAATAATAATAACAATGTTTAGTCAACGCACTATTTTATTTAGAAATTTCAAACTTAGTATATCGGCTCAGTTTATTAATAAACATGTGTGTACTAAATTTCAGCCCATTTTTCATAACCGTTCTGAACACAAATAAATAATAATTTGATCTGTTTCTAATAGTAGTAATGACTGTAGTGGAGCAAGATTTGGAGCTGGGCACCTCCGAAGACGTCCAACTCGCTGTCCATCTTCAGCGAAAATTGTAAATTGTTGCTACTATCGACACGAAAAGAAGTAGAAGACTAAAGATAATAGGTTAAAATTTTGCATCAAAGTTTAAGCCAAATATATTTGCTAAGAAAGTTTTTTTTTCTTTCTCAAACAGAGAAAAACTTCTAAATTAACTTTTTCATCCTGTTTCAACAGAATTTTATGTTAAAATGTTGCTAGTCTCGAATATAATTTCAAGCGCCGCGCTGTAACAAGATACGCATATTCAAAACGGAGCTTCATTAATGGTTGCATACCCTACGAGCAACAGGCGTTCACATGAAACTAGTATTATTGTTTGTACATGCTTGATTTACATAAAAATGTAGAAAATAGTTAAAAATTCATAAATTTAACAAACGTGTTTTCATTTAATAACATCACAATTTCTCCGAAACTGCTGGAGTTTACTTATAGCTTGAAATTGTATGTGAAGGTTAGTTTTAATAGATAAATAAATGCTTGCTAAGAAAATTAAAAAAAAATAAACTGATGTGGCCATCCACATGACTTTACTATACACCTGCGCCCTCTTTTATATTTAATATTTAATAAAATAATTTATAATCATTTACGAAAGAACCCCCCCCCCCCCCCCCCACACACTTCTGAATTTTGGGCTCATTAGCAATGTAGAAATTATCTCCTTAAAAATGAGAATCTTCTATTGTAAGTATCAGCTTTCTTCGATTTTTGTTTGAAAATTTTATTATTTTAAATTATTTTTGAACTCCCCTCCCCTCTCTTTTGGATCACTATCAATTTAACATAGTGAGTCATTTTCATAAGGTCGTCCAAAATTTTGAACAAATCGATCAAAGGTTCTTATTTCATGCCAAAATATCATACATTTATTTGAATAGAAGAATCTATGATTTTTTACATTAAATGTTTGTCAAATAGTGAATATATTAGGAAGTATCAGGTTTAAGGTCAAAAATAACAATTTAATTGTTTATTTTCGATCTTTAGATCTTATATTTGATATTATCTTCAGAGCCAGAAGTCCTAATTAAGTACCTTGGGGACCACAAAAAAGGTTAAATAAAGTTTTTAGTAAAATCATATTTTAAAGTACTTTGCTCTATAGTAAAATAGTACTTTTTTTTAATTTTAAATTCTTTAAAATTTATTCATTTGATCGTTTTAATATAGCTCATTTAACCTAACTTAAGTAAGAATGGTTAGGCTTCTCGCTGTGAAATGGTAAAAATTTGGGAGGAAATTTTATAAGTAACCATAGTAACCGCGTTGTTTTCTTATCCGTTACCATTGCTGACAACATGGAGGGATCGACTTAAAATCAAAAATAGCTATTGATTCTCATCTAGTACTTGA
>JALMQS010000085.1:3901271-3947340 GCA_024734495.1 Forficula auricularia | reverse complement strand
AGGTTTCGGTTTTTATTGGTAACCATTGCTGAAGACATGGAGGAATCAACTTAAAATCATAAATAACGATCGATTCTCATCTAATACTAGAGGAATAACCTTATTGCATTCCATTTTTGATGTTTTGACTATTAATGGAAACCTCTACTGAAAACGTGGAAGAATCGACTTAAAATCAAAAAGACTAAATTCTTTTCAGTCACGTTTTCAGTAGAGGTTTCCATTAATAGTCAAAACATCAAAAATGGAATGCAATAAGGTTATTCCTCTAGTATTAGATGAGAATCGATCGTTATTTTTGATTTCAAGTCGATTCCTCCATATCTTCAGCAATGGTTACCAATAATAACCGAAATGTCAAAAATCCAATGTAGAATTGTTATTCCTCGACTGTTAAATGAGAATCGATCATTATTTTTGAATTAAAGTCAACATGAACTGCAAATTGCAAGTGATATCTGATTTATATAAAAGAATAAACATATTAATATTTCAAATGAATTTGGATAAAGTTTAGCAACGATCCGTTGCAGTTTATTAGTTATTTTCATGGATCAGATTATAATGAAAGAATCGCACATCCGCACATTATAATAAAAAATAATAAAAAAGTGAAAACTTTTTCACGAATCGGTTCACTAGAGCTGCCCTGGTAATGATTAATAAACTTAAATATAAATTGTTCATTTATGGCTATACTATATCCTCTTATAATAATAAAGCGGTTTGTTCTACAGCATGCGCCGTTTTCCGCATCCAACACGCCAATTTTCTCTATCCAGAATGTCTTGCTCTTGTAGTTGCCTACTGGTCATTGCCTCATCTACTCCCTGCTTCCACGTTCGTCTCGGTCTTCCTCTTCTCCTCCGTCTTTCCGTGGGCATCCAGGTCCATATTTTATGAGGCCACCTATCTTCCGGCATTCTTTTGAGGTGTCCATACCATATATTATGTCGTTTTCCATTTTCATTTTGTCCCTTATAGTTGTATTTGGGATATGCTCCAATCTCGACACTCTGCAACTCCTTCTCATCGCATCCATTTCGAGCGCTTGTAATTTCTTTTCGTTTTTTTTATTCATGCCCCATGTTTCTGAATTGTATAGGGCTATGCCTTCCACTATGGACCGATATATATATTTTTTTGTGTCCTGTTGGATCCCTTTGCTCCACCAGACCCCATTCAGTTGCCCAATAGCTCTTCGACCTTGACAGATTTTATTTTTAATATCCCTCTCCCAGTTTGGCACCTCGCTAAAGACAGATCCCAAATATCTAAATTCCTTACAGTTTTTTATCACTTTTCCATTGATATCCAGATTTTCCCCCTCTGTCCCGACCGTATACTATATCCTCTTAAAATCTCAATAGAATATTCAAAAAATATTTTCTGCCTTTCGAACCAAAAATTGCAAAATCTAATCAGTATCTACTATGTATTCATACAAAAGAACTTTTGGACTTTTCGTTCTTGCATTATTGTAGGAATCAGAATTCAGACACACAAAGAGAAAATAATCATAGCTGAAAAATATTTTTCTCCGCGTTTCAGACATTTTAAAGCACAATGAGCAAAAATTTATTTTTATCCGTGATTTAATATATTATTTAATTTGGCAGACAGTTTCACACTATGAAAATAATTGAAGCATCACCATAAGAAGCTGACGTGAATATAGTGTATCATCTCTGTTTAAATATCAATTGATAAAAAATCTAATGTTAAATTTGAAAAAATAACGAAAAATTATATAATGCATTTATCGATCAATTTTGTAAAAAAGAGCGAAGAATAAAATAACATTGAAAAAAATGAAGATTTATTTTTTGGACAGCATCCCCTGGCTGAAAAGTCATCGCCCACCACTGATACACAGATATATCTTAAATATAAATATGTCTACAGGTATATAAAATATAATTTATTGTTTAAAGACTATAGTTTCGAAGGTTTCACCTTCATCATCAGTCTTTTAATTCGAAATATTTTATTTGTCACCTCTCATGGGTTCAATACCCGATTGGATAGAGAAAATTGGTTTCCTTTGCTAAGTAAGCTAGGCACACATACCAGCAGAGGACAACCTCTTTGTTTTCTCATTATGATTCAACAACTCTCCTACTCTAGTTAAAACAAAATCTTTTCAATGAAAATAAACAATTAGAGTATTATTTTTTTACTGAAAATCTCATACTTCTTCAACATCTTCATTCACAAATGTCAAAACAAGTCTAATTTATTTTCTATCACTTAAATACAGAGAGGGGGAGAGGGTCTTAATTGCACCTTCTATTCTACATATACAAAATTTAGCTACCTTAGAAATAAATCTGACAAGAACTGATTTCTTTATCCTCGCCTAAATATAAATTGAATCAAATTCGCAAGAATTGTTTACCACCAACTTTTAATTTCATTTTAATAAACTTGATATATAATAATTAAACTGACTGTTAAAAATTATTTTCGTGAATCAACAATAATACGATTTCCATTCTTAAACAGACCCTCGTTCGTTCCGCTTGCTCACTAATGAATATTACTGAATAGATAATTTCAATTTTCAAAGGTGCGAAGCAAGAAACTTCCAATCAAGCTGAATTATTTAACGAAACGCCACAAAATGCGATGTTTCCCCAATAAATAAACAGTAATCAATTAATTTTAAAAAGTTTATATTTTGCACAGCATTTATTTAATAATTTTCAGGAGTTAGAAAATATAATTGGTAGAAGCTAAATTAATATACATATGTGTTAAAAAAAAAGTTTTAAAAACATCTTTTAATTTCAATATTCAGTAAAAAGTTGACGACAATTGTTTTCGAAAATTTATCATAGAGTGATGATTGGGAAAAACGTGGACATTTAATACTTTTCGATTTTTCGTTTGCTTATCCTTTTTAAAATATTTTTATATAACGGGTAAATAAAATTATAATATTTATTAAAAAATGTGATTTTTATTTATATTTCATACTTAGATCCCACTATCCGATTAAATTTAAGTATGAAATATAAATAAAAATTAAATTTTTTAATAAATTTCATAATATTATAATAAATTTTAAACAAAATCCTTTGAACATGAAATGAAATAATAATAATCATTAGCAATAAAAAAAAATCCCAATTCGTGTACTCGCCCTATGTCTCTATACATTCTGAATATGTGAAATAATTCAAAATTCAAAATTTCACCCAAAATTAATTAATCCCTCAAAAGCTACGTAGATAATCATATTTTTAGAAAGTATGAATCCTCTCATCCGAAACATAATTTACTTTACAACCCATATTTGCCAGTATTATGTGTCCCTTAAAGAAGTGATATCTACAAAATCTATTAATTAGATGATTATGTTAAGTATAAAGAACAAGCCAACAAAAAAGTATTACCAAAAGTATAATGTTTTTATCTTGAAAATAATGAATAAGGTTTTTTTTTTTACTTTTTAACTGAAATAGACAGAATTGTATCATGGATTTAACTAAAAAAAAATCAAGTCGGAAAGTATTTTTGCAGTGTTTTTGAAGAGTATAAAAATGTCAAAATTCGATTAGCTTTGCGGTCTCACATATTACGTAAAAAATTTTGAGACAAATGTATGACTTAATACCATATGATGCACCTGTCATGCTTTCCAGAGTTACTATATAGTAAATGAAATAAGATGTCATTTTACATATCCAATTTAAAATTTGGTTTACTTGGAGAACTAGCATTTTTTCGTCATCATTTAAATTTAACATGATATAATATAGTATATAATACCTACCTCTTTAAAGAACAAGAAACTTCTCTGAAGACAATGATTTCCTAATTTGACATCATATTAAATAATGAAAATCGCTGAATGCCTTACGATACATGAGAGCGTATTCGTAATGGAGAAAGATCGCCCTAAAGCGGCGTTAGTTGGGATTTCAAGTGCACTCTTACATGACAACAACCATTAGAAAGTGAAAATATAATAAAACAATTAGAAAAGAAGAGAAATAAGGATCACAATTGCTTCATATACGTTTCCTGGCATACATGCCTTCTAATCAAACTAGCGCGGGTTTCAAGCCCAAATCGCTGCAATCCAACTTTAATCTGATCCCTACATAATTGAAAAAAAAAATATATGGCTGTCCAAAATGGGCTATGTTCCCAAGGACAATAAAAAAAAAAACTTGAAACAGACATGATTTTTACCCACTCAAGCGATCATTGTAAATTCAATTTTTATAATCAAATAATAGATAAAAATATATTTTTGGGTAGATTATTTAGATAAAACCAGATAGAAAATCGTTTTAAAAATATGTTTGCTCTGCTTAATGTTTTGCAAGCATTCATTAATTTGGATGTAAATCCAATTTTTTAAATTGATTACTCGATTTCTATGGTCTTATCTCTGATTCCATTATCAGATGTTGTTTTTTGCAGCAGTATTTAATACAGTAAACAACGGTCACAAACTATATGAATTGGACAAAAGATTTAAAGCTGGAAAAGTTTGTATTTAATTTTTTTTTTAGCAAAATAAGTAAAACAAAGATATGGTAATGAAAATTTTGTTTTAGTGGAAAGATTTAAAACTGATAATATTACCTAATACCAGGGGTGTCCGCAGAAAAAAAAATTGGGGTTAGGGAAGCTCTGAGACAAAAATCATAATTCATTATTAAATTTTTCTTTAAATATTTACTTTTTGAGTATTTTTTCACAAGTAGAATACATTAAGACTATGCTTAAATACAAAAAATACAAAATCACATCACTTTTACGCTATATTAAACATAATTTACTGGGCCCGAGTTGTTACTGAATCTTTCATTCGATTCTGGGGGGGGGGGGGGGCCCCAGGACTATCTTGATCCCTCTGCGGACGCCTATTATCTATGAGACCAAAAATTTGGCTTTTAGATAATGTTTCTGTCTGTGTTACTAATTTTAGAATATTTATTTAATCTTGATTTAGGCCTTACGACTAAAAAGTAAGAAAAAGACGAAGGCGAGTTTTTAAATTATTTTTTAAACCACTTTTATTCTTATACATATTTATACTTTTTTCTCAAAAACAAGTCTATTTTGGTAAAAAAAATGGAGTGGATTTCAGGAAAATGGCTTCTTATGGTAAACGGCGTAAAATTTAGATGCGAGCTTTAGATAATTAATATTTCGAAAAAAAAACTATTGATTATAATATATATTATACTATTACGGATTGTATAATATATATAGGGGAGACCGGGTCAAGATGATACAGGCCAAAACACTTCCTAATGAGCAGACGCAGACAAAAGTGGCGACTGGCTTGGCTAGAGGGGCTAGACAACCGATTGGTACTCTGCAATCACGTGTGATCACTTAGAGGAGGTTGCTTCGCTTTGTTAGTTGTGAACTAAAAACTACTTTTCGTCGAAAGTAAATTTTCACTATTGTTTTTCAATTATTATTTTAAGTTCATTTGTTCGTAAATTGTGTTATCGACGACATCATGTTGTTACATGTTATAAAGGTAAGAATTTCACCTTTTTTTAACTTTGTTCTAACTGTTTCCGGTTTCAAGTATTTT
Organism: Forficula auricularia; assembly: GCA_024734495.1. NCBI lineage: Eukaryota > Metazoa > Arthropoda > Insecta > Dermaptera > Forficulidae > Forficula > Forficula auricularia. The sequence goes on along the minus strand of JALMQS010000085.1, from coordinate 3,941,774 downwards.
GGCGTTTAGTGTAATGGCGACGTTTGGTTCAAGTTGATACGCTTATTTTGGGTCAAATTGATACAGTGTATCAACTTAAGAGAGTCTTTTTGTTTGATGTGTTTCAAGAGTTATTCTTCATCCAAACCTGGCCAAGACTGGATCCATCAGTGTATTTCCTGCAAGAAGTGGCACACATCGCCTGTGCAGAGAACAACCCCTTTTACACTCGTATTAACTGTCAATCAGACCCAAATTCCTCTTCAGAGTCGGAGTAATCAGACACAATCAATGATTGTTACAGCTTTCATTTTTTCCAAAATGTTGTAGATTTTAAAATATCTTTTATAGTTACAATAAAACTTGTTCATATTTCTGTTTTGTCAATTATTTTATTAATTCCTGACACCGTATTAGCTTACTCAAAAGCTATCAACTTGACCCAGACCGGGTCAAGTGGATACATATTGCAAATTTTTTAAAACTTTTTTTGACAAAACAAATTTAATTTTATAAAGAAATTAAATATCACAAGTTATAGCGAAATAGTTGTAGTTACGAATTACACCTACTTTATTTCAAAATGATAACAGGAAAAAATTACAAAAATCAGGAAGTAAAATCATCAACTAGACCCGTTCTCCTCTAAGATGAATTTGTAGACAATTATTATCCGGTTATCAGCCAAATGTTTAGATACATGAAATTCGATATAGTCGTTTTTTAAATGTTTGAATTAAAATAAAAACGTACACCAATAAACCCAAAAATGGTCAACCTCCTATTAGTGACTATCTAAAATATAATAAATTTCATTAAATAAATGAGGTGATAAATCGCCGAATATATTATATAATTGGACATGCATTCTTCATTGGATACAAAGATTTGTATACTTTTTTATTTCTTTTATTTGATCTCAGTTCAATTTCATATTAGTTCATAAGTAATTCATTTAATAGATGTCTAGCTATAATATTAAATGGCTAAAAGAAAATCAAAATCCAAAAATCATCAAGGCTGTTTTTTTCATTTTCCAATCAATTGATTTATGAAATTATTATCATTATTTTTACTTTCATTGTGTGTCATGTCATAACCAGAACTAAAACGATGGAAATATTCCATAAAATTATCCACTTTGCTTGGAATTGAAAAAGAAAACAGATGATGAGATTTTTGTTTCCTTTACTTTTTATAGTTGAGTGATTAATCGATGAAATAAAAAAAAACAATGTCTCTGATTAATCAGATGTGAATCATATTTTATTTTCGAAAAAACAACACTACAATATGACTAAAACATATTTATTATAAATACGAATCCGTACAAAAGTACAACAGGACATTATTAGAGTCGCTACATTGTTTCTCTGCCTGTCTGCAGCCTTGTACCCAGTAATTAATTCAGTCGTTGCCCAGGGGACTTTTACATATAGAAAAAATGGACAAAATAAACATAGAAAAAACGGTAATTTGGTAATTATTTATATACCTAAAGATAAGTAATTTCTCACCCTAGTTCTGTTTATTCTAGCAATGTCATATACTCTGAATAAATATTACCCTACAAATTCATTTAAAATTCACAGGCGTTTGGTGAACACTTTTATATTCAATTAAAATTTCCATACTTTTTTTGCATGAAAATGAATATGTATGTATTGTATATATAAGGTGACCAACTGTACTCTTTTAGTGAGTTTCATACTCTTTTTTCTTGAGCTCCTTTTAAAAGCTGTATTCCAAAAATACTCAATTACATTCCTTTGTATCTACTCATTTGTAATTATTTAAAAATATAAAAACTATAACGATTATTGCACGCAAATGGATTAGCTTTACAGAGATTGCGAGGATTCCCCTTAGAGCAAACAAAAGTTATGCGGTTTCTTTGAATGAAAACGTTATTTATTTACTAAGTACTCTAAATTAAGTAAAATTAAAGTGGTTCTAAAGGTAAGTACATTCAAAAAATATTAATTATTATTGTTAGATGAAATCTAAAGTTTTTTCGTGTTTCTTTTAATTTCAAATTAAAATTACTTTTTTTTTTATTGTTAGGATAAATAAACTTCTTTCCAGTAATTTATTTTGTTTTTCAAATGGTTATTCCAAATATTTCGAGAGCGTTCTCAGCATCTCTTCCTCAGTGGAAACTGTGGGACCACACAATAGGCAAGTCAGTGAGTTGTTATAATTACAGGTGTCAAAAAAGTACTCACCCACTCCCCCACCAATGTGACGACTCCATCAGTTTGTACAGAACATTGATAAAAAACTCGATCACACAACACACACATACATATATATACAAATTTAAAATGAGACAACATACGAATATACAATTATTTACATCTCTTTATAATAAAGTCCAATGAAATTTAAAAATCGAAAAATGGTCAGCACCAGAGCTGGTTTAAATTTAACTAACTAATTACTGTTAATGACCAGTTGAGGGAAGGTCAACGACCACAAAATTGTCTACGCTTTCTTGCACGCGCAATTAATTAATAAAAAAACATAAATAAAGCATTATTAAAATTACTCCTTCACACTTGCTTGACATTTAACTTTAACAGTGGAAAATCGCAACTATCCCTAAGAACACTAGTTGCTGTTTCAACGGTTAAATCATTATACACGTATTTGACATTTTTGTAAGTGCTACTAGTCCGTAAAATTATCTAAATAAATAAATTAATTAATTAAACATGGGGAATGCAAGTTGTTCTGATGTGTGCGCTATTAGAAGAAAATAGAGAATTATCCAAACAATCATTCAACGTAAAAATCTGATTTCAAGAATTAAAAGTTATATAAATTTAAAATACTACAATTAGTATTAATTTTTATATTATTTTAAAAAATATATAGTCCAATAAAGAAGACTAAAGTTTTATTTTAAACAACACCAATAACCATTTCCATTGAAATTCTTTTCGTACTCCTAATATAGTACGAAAAACAGATTCACACTTTAGTATATAACTTTTAAATTTTAAGCTTATATCATATTTAGATTACGAGCTACAATCCTCTGAGAGACGGAAAGAAAGACAAACAAACATTGATAAAGATAAAAGTAAATAAATATTTTATGAAATATTCATTTACTATGAGTTAGGTTTACTAGGTCACTTGTTTCACGTTCAATTTGCACCAACACCACAACCTCTATTAATTATAAACAAACATTGAGCCACACTAATAGTAATCCGTTTTATTTTGTATATGGAACTCTTAAAAAAGAAAAAGCAGTCAAAAATGCGCTTCACTAATCATTATTTCGTTTCATATTTTTTCAGTTGGCTTAGGAAAATTTTACTTTATTTGATTTAATAAAATCTAATAGCATTTTCAGATTTTGGCTCAAGCAAGTCAAAATAAATGTCATAATAAATTTAATTATCAATGTAATTCTTAATTTCTTAAGAAATAATTGTAAAACGAAACTAAATGAAAAAGAAAAACATTTCTTATAAGTATTTATTCAGTTTTGAAAATTGATCAATTTGAATGGCTTTTAAAATGAGTTTTTTTTTCTAGGTAAATGGAAAGAAACATTTAGCCCCCCCCCCCCCCCCCATTAAATTCCAATGTTATAGAAGAAACTGAAGCTGGATATAATATTATGAGCTAAACGCTTTTACACCAAAACAATCATTCATTCATAGGACATTCCAAAAGACGGCTGAAATGGATGGATAACGCCCGATTTGGTTACTGATTACGTCACAGTTCATATTCCCCTGAGAGAATTCCAAACAAACCAGCTTGTTAAAATTATATTTGAATGTAAATATTCGATTAATTATACTTATGAAAAAATATTAATTTATTTACTGAACCAATTGATGAGTTGTATTAAATATTTAATGAATACTAATTTTAAATTTCAATTCCCTATTCAATCGAGGTTAAAGCAGCTTATGATCTTTTATATGGATTCTTTTATGCCATTCATCGAACCCTGACTATTTGAAATCCATAAAATTATGATCAGTGATATGAAAATGTTTATGCAAATTATCTCTTTGTTAAGGGATTCAATCGTTGAAAGGTGATCACAATTACGCTATTTCAAATAAAGCTTAAAAAAAAAAAAAAAAAAAAAATCACAGAGGTTTTAGAATAAAAAGAAAAAACATTAAATTTTCTTACAATATTTATCTGTAACCTTATAAGTTTATAGGCCTTTAAATTTTAAAATTTGTCATGTATGAATACTACTCTAATACTTTCAGTTTTCAACACATATCTCCTCATGTAATTTAAACACTCTTATTAATATTGTTGTTTCCAAAATGTTCTTCTCTGCTCCAAGATTGCAGACTATTATTGTAAAATAAATATTCTCCTCCCACTCGTGAAAGTCACTTCTAAGGCTCGACGAAATTCATCGGTACGGACAAATAAAAATGTGTAAATCATATATGTTGATGATGATAAGTACTTTTGATGTCACCAAGTCGTAGGCAGCGACCATAGAAATCAACAATGTCAAGCGAAATGAGATATCCATTTATGTTTGCTTTTATTAAATAGCTGTCGAGCAAAGATGCTATTTACATTGTTTTAGCATCTGCAGATAATTAAAAACAAATATAATGAACGTTATCGAGGTGAAATCCTTCTTTCAACGTTCGATAAGAATGAAATCGGAGACATTATATCTTGAAGAAAGATGAATCTCTTTGTTGCAAATTGGAAGGGATAGTGAAGTATGGGAGGGAGATAGGGACAATCAGTTGTGTCGTCTTTCTCTTTCTTTCTTGTATTGAATAAATTAACGTAAAGCTTTTGTTTTATTGGACAACCCCAATTCACTTACAAATAAATCGTTAGAAAATTTATTGTTGCTTTTAAAGAAACAAGAAACAGATATTTTTTCGATTTACTAACTGTCAGAACAGATTTAATCCATTAATTTTTTTTTTAATCAATATATTCTGTTATTTATCATTTTCCTTTTAAACACTTTAAAATCCACTATGTATAAGAAAATATTTATTAGTCATGAAGATAACAACGAAATTGAAATTAAATTATTATATATCTTACAAAACACAATAATTCGTCAAATCAATGAATTATTTCATTGGTCTCATATCAAAATCGTGTTTAATTTATTATTATAATTACTTTTTTTTTTAATTTTGAAGAATATATCATTTATCAATTTCTGTCATTTGTCTTCCGCAAAAGACCAAAAAAATATTTTTCTTAGTTCTTATTTATTCAGCCTTACAGGTTTCGCACTCCAAATCGAAATTTTTGTAAATCGAATTTAATCTTTTTATAACCAAATTCACACATTTTCCTTCAAGTTTTTCTTCAAAAATCTTTTATTTATATTTTCTTTGGAGTTTACTTCAATAGTTGGAAGATGCTAATCTGCAAAATTGTTTAGACAATGTAAGTCTCTATAAACTTGTTGGTTAGTCAAGGCATAATCAATCAACTTTTTTAGTCTTTATATTTTCCTATGATGAGAACCCCATGGAATTAAGTTTTTCAAAAATAAAATTTAGTGCTAGAAATATGCTAGCTGCTGCTAAATAATCAGAGATATTTGGTAGATTTAATTAATAACTAAGTTGCAATTATTACCTTTACAAACTGTTACAATTTTAACATTTTGTATCAAGAATTTGCACTCTACCTTATGAATTCTATACATTTCTTTTATAATAATATATACTGTACATAAATACAATAAAAACGATATTTATAATAATAATAAACATAATTTTGCATTGCTTAAGGTACGTTTTCCTCGGTGCTACTATCACGATGACCGTTCAATGATTATCGTTGCACGATGATCGTTGAGCACTATTTCCTTGAATTTCCTATAAAGCTGTTTTCCTTCTAGTCACTGCCGGTAAGGTACGTTTTCCAAGTTGTACTATTATTGTTGAACGATCATCGTGATAGTCGCACCAAGATGATCGTTCAACAATAATCGTGCAACTTGGAAAACGCACCTTACCGGCAGTGACTAGAAGGAAAACAGCTTTATAAGAAATAGTGCTCAACGATCATCGTGCAACTATCGGTGCGACAATCACGATGACCGTTCAATGATTATCGTTGCACGAAGATCGTTGAGCACTATTTCTTTGTATTTCTTATAAAGCTGTTTTCCTTCTAGTCACTGCCGGTAAGGTACGTTTTCCAAGTTGTACTATTATTGTTGAACGATCATCGTGATAGTCACACCAAGATGATCGTTCAACAATAATCGTGCAACTTGGAAAACGTACCTTACCGGCAGTGACTAGAAGGAAAACAGCTTTATAAGAAATAGTGCTCAACGATCACCGTGCAACGATGATCATTGAATGGTCAACACCGAGGAAAACCTACCTTAAACAATTAATTTACATTTGATTTTTTTTTTACTTTTTTTATTTACTTTTACAAAAGCTTTTAAATTATTTTTGTAAAAAAAACTTGATTTTCAAAAGAGTGGATTTGGAATGCAAAACCTGTAGGTATTAATTGTCGTCAAAATCGAAAATAACATGAGCTCAGTATCACGAATTTTTTTGTGAAAATTTATAAGTAAGATTTGATTAATTGTAATATCAATCTGTGGACATTTTTCTGAAATTCATCTAAAAATGTATTTTTCTTCTTTCGAGTAATTTATTATTATAAAAAAATATATTTATTCGTTTGACGAAAAAAACAAACATATATTTTTACTCTCTGAAAGCAAGCTCTAAATTTCTTATCAAGTAAACTCGGTTATGATTGAGAATTACCAAATTAATTGTTCATTATTATTTTTATTAATTTATTATTAATAATATATATAGATTGTAATTACGTATCAGGTCACAGTGAACATCTGATAAGACAGACAGTCATTTTATTAAAACTTAACATTAATATATTTAATTTAATAATCAAATTCTCCTAAAAAGTAAAATAACTAGTTCATAAAAATACAATCTCTTAAGTTAAGGATGCACTAGTTGAAGGAATTCGGATCGGAATAAGGAAAGAAAGAATTAGGATAAGGACGAAGATGTCTTATAAAAGTAATTATGTCTTCATGGTTCCTTTATAAATTATAACAAAATCAAAGTGTGTAATAATTAATGTTAATAATTTAAAAATATATTTAAGAAAAGGGAAAAAGTTTTATTCTCTCTTGGTTATATTGTTTATTAGACGAGTTTTAATAAAAATAAATAAATAAACAAACTGAAAGTTAATTCATCAACTTTAATGATTATAGAAACAAATGCTCAGCATTCTTTTATTTGTTTTTGTTTTTTTCTACTTCTTCATTATTATTATATATAATATGTCTGATAGCGGACCAAAAGAATGAAAATATGATCAATGAACAAAAGAGTGTGACAAAATTCCACTTAAAAAGTTTGATATAATTTAAAAAACAAAATCAAAAGTGAGATAGAAAAAAAGGAAAACTTAAATCAGAAAAAAAGTGAACTTATCAGTCAGATTTTTTGTAGAAATTGTTATTATGTAAATAATAGTTTTGTTTTTTAATTATAATAATAATAATTTCTTTATTAGCTATTTTTCAACTATATATACAATAATAATATACAATCATAAAAGTTAACAATACAATACAATAATACAATAGAATACAGATATTATAACAATAATACACATACATTAATATATCATACAATAGAAATACTATAACAATAATATTATAATAATATACATATAAACATTATAATAATAATAATACCGCAAACAACACAAAGTATACCACAACTTAGTATTATCATTTTGGTGGAGATATCACAAGAAGATCATCTCTTCGAAATTACAAATTTTAACAATCGATTTTTGAATTCATGAATTCCCGTAGCATTCTTTATCTCAGCACTTTATTGTATTCCGATAAACACCTGTAGAATAAAGTTTTAATTAATTGTAGAAAAACTAGGAACTCTCATTCGAAAAAAAATTAAATTTTGAGAACTTAGGAATGTATAAATCGCTTTTACTTATTCTCAATGATATCATTTAAGCCTTGTAATTAATTAAGTGGGAATCGATCCAATGGCTGCTATTTAACGAGGAAGACAGTAATTCGGAAGGTTTTTACCAGTCTATATTATCTATAGTTAATCTTCGGAGAGGAGCTCCGAGTTTTTGCGCCATGTTGGTATGAATATAGAATGAATATCTATAGTTGATTAAGAAAATGCTATTCAAATTTCACGGTATTCCGTTGGGCGGAAGAGGAATTGAATTTCCTAAAAAAATTTTAATATTTTCTTATTTATTCGTCTTTAGAAACAAAGAGAAGCATGTTTTTATCCTGTCTGTCCCTGTCTTTTTATGAGAGACTTTGTCCGCATCGCAATATTCAAGTTAACTCAAAAACAACAGATAAGGATCATCCTTCTTATTTAAAATTTGAAGCTTGTTAGCTACAGAACTCGATGTTTAAAAAAAAATAATAATAATGCAAGCAGATGTTCACCAGCCTATATACTCCGGACTGGACACTTCCATCGTATAAAGAGGAAGATAATAAAGAAATTTCAGGAATAATTCGTTTGGAGTTGAAGGTATCGGTAGACGACTGAGTGTTAGTAGTTAGATGTTTCCTGAAAGACGGTTTATAATAGTAATAGCAAAAAGTCTCTGTTGAAAAGCTTTAACTGATTTAGGGTTTTTACGGTAATATTAAATATATAGTCTCGATCATATATTGAACACAATAGTGAAATAGTTAAAACTATAAACCATTTATTCATCCAATAAATAAATTTTGAAGGGTTTATTTCAAACGGATAAGAATCTAAATGGAATAGATGTAAAAAAAAAAAAATGAAAATGAGAAAAAAGAACTCGAGTAAAAATAATTAAATTAGCAATTTAAACAGATGGCAAATTAAAAAATACATTACCACAGAAGCAAATTAGAATTAATGAAGAAGTTTTATTAGGTAATTATGAAATCGCTAAAAGGCTACAGGCTTCGGATGCTGATGCAAGCTTTCGTAGGTTAATGATCTTTAAAAAGTCAGAAGGAAAATAAAGTAATTAATTTAATCCAAAACGAAATTCTGCAATTTCTAACTTGATTCATCTTATGATAAACACTTCAAATCATATAAATTTAATTAAAATTAAATGTCTCTTAATTATATTATACCAGTATATTTAAGATCTAAAATATTTGTAGAGTTATATCTACTACCTCTCTGTAATGAAATTAGAAAATTAAGGGAAATTAAAATTATAGTCAAATTTCAACTCGTAATACGAATTATCTTCAAGTGCTAAATAATGGAAAAATAAAATTTCGATTTTTTTTTTTTATTATTATAACAATTACAATCTAGCTGCCCAGCAGTTAATAAGTAATATCAGTCTTATATTTAAGATTTATACAACTTCAATCAATATTTTACATAATATTTGATTAATTTTTTAAATTAATTGTCTTCTTTTTCTTTCTTCCTATCAGTGGACACCTTCCACAAATAAAATAAATTTATTATGAAGTCATTTTTGAAGAATGAGTGAAGATCTTCCGAAACGTCGGTTTTTAAGAGGATAGAAATAACTTTCCAATAATAAAGATAAAAGTAAATAAATATTATATTAAATATAATAATTATTTAATCTTATCTTTATTAAAGATGTTTCACCTTGCACCAACACCACAATCTCTATTAATTACTTTCCAATAAATTTATTTTATTAGGAATTTTATTTTTTCATTATTCTTGTGCTGCCTTCCATCCATCCATCCATATTTATATTTGGTATTGTTAAGGAGTTGGCCCTAATCGCCAGATGACTGGGGGTCGGGATTCTTAAGGCCAATTAACTTTGCAATTAACTGACTAATATCGGAGAACGTGTTTACACCTTAAATGGACTTGCTTCCTTTGAAGTCTAGCACTCAAAGCTTTGGATAATGCAAACAGATTCTCGGATATCAACCCCTTTTTGCTAAGAAGGGTATCTTACGGGGCCAGGAAGCATTAGTTAGAAACTACCCTTGAAAGCACTTCTGATCCGAAGACTTCAAAATAAATAAAGTTAAATGAATTGATTTGACCGCAGGTTCGAATAATGTACTAGTAATCAAAACTACTTCGAAAAATTGGAAACGTTCTGGAAAATATTATTATTTTCAAGATTCAAATTAATTATAATTTTGTTTTTAATAATAATTAAAAACAGAATTGGTTAAACAACTTAAATTAAACCTTTCTGATAAGAAAATTGTAGTATTAACTTATTAAAAATTAAAATATATATCTCAGAGATGGAAAACTCCTTATTATTTTATTTTTAAAAATGGCGGAGGAAGCAGTATAAAAACTCAAATTTAATATTTTAACTAAATAACAGCTTTTTATTTTATTTTAAAAATCAGCAGTGGGACAAAATATCAAATGAACATGTTAAAATAACATTATGTTTTATAAAATAAATACAGTTTTGTATGATTAGTATATTAATTGTAACATAGAAAAATTCAATATATTAATTGATAATTATATCAATTGAGAAATACAATTCTGAATTAAAGAGTGAATTATTTTCAATATAATAGCAAAATATTTTAATATTTAAACATTAAGATATAAATTGTTTTACAAATAATTATTAAAACTACTTAGCTTGTTTTTCAAAACGATCGTTCCAAAAGAAATTATTTTTCAATAATAGAACGCCTTCAATGTTGCCTTTTTTCTTAAAGAAGATGTAATTAGTTCTCGTTCCAACTAAAATCTTGCACTAGTTGGAAGCAGACAATGTGAGAAATCCTTTTCTCTGGAGTTCCTTTGAACTCGTCAATTCAGGTTGATAATTACCACGTAATTAATCAAACAAAATATTTTAAGATAACGGTTTAACACCACAACGGATGAAAAACGCAACAGAACCAGCCACTGTATATGGGCTGCTCAAAATGGCCTCGCAGGCGAGAAGGATCTCTCTCGCTTAAAAGCAGAGCAGAGCACCCTAAATCCGTTTTGTCCAACGGATAAAACGCAATAGAACCAGCCACTGTATATGGGCTGTTCAAAATGGCCTCGCAGGCAATAAGGATCTTTCTCGCTTAAAAGCCGAGAACAGCATCCCTGAGTCCGCTCTAGCTAACAGGTCGAACGCAACTGAAATCACCCCGATTCACTCGACGTGAAGAGGCCGCAGACGGTCACGTGATCAAAACGAGCATTTTGATTGGTGAACGTCATATGTTTTTTATGACTGTCTTTTGCTTTTTCTAGAAGGCTTGCTTAAAAGGCGACTAGAATTAGTATATTTCTCTAAATAAATTTCTTTGGAACTACAAAGTAATGAATAACAGCGAGTATAATTAATTTTTCGATTGAAAAGATATCAGTTTTGTTTTGAAATTGAATCTTTTTCTAGAATATTTTAAATAAGAATTTTAAAATATCCTTTACAACAGGAGAATGAAATGAAATTTCTATAATATTTTTAATAAAGTGAAAACTTAAAACTAATGAATTAATTTTAATTAAATTAATTAACATAAAAAAAAGGCTGAAAACTCTCAAGTTTGAACATAACTCCCCAATTTTTGTTAAAAGATTCTCTTTTAACGAATTAAAACTAAAGTCTTTAAAATGTCTTTGACAGTTGGGTGAGTTTTGACATTTCAATGTTTTCAGAATATAAACTTTGTCACTTTACATAATAATAAACATTTTTTTTTTTTTTTTTAAATAAAATTTAATGATCTTAAAACTAATTGCTTAAATACTAATTGTGTTTGTTTTGGTTTGACAAAATCATTTTGTTTATTAACTTATAAACTAAATTTCTATTGGCAATGGGGCCAATTTGACAACTGGTCTTGTTATTATTCCCATCTGGGTTTTTAACTTAACCACTCTCACACTTCCATCTTTGCCTGGAAAGACTTCCAGTACACGTCCTAACTTCCACTGGTTAGTTAGTGTATTTTTGTCTTGTATGAGAACTAATTGGTTTACAACAAGGTTTACAATTTTGGTTTTACCTTTATACCGTTGTTGTAAAGTGTTTAGATAGGTATTGGACCAAGCTTTCCAAAAGCCGGCTTTTAAACTTTCTAAAAATTTAAACCTCTGATTTAATTTACAATTTCTTTCTTGACAATGTTCTAACACTGGTAATTGCACAAGTGGTTGACCAACTAGAAAATGTCCGGGTGACAAGTATTCAAGACTTTCACTGTCATCGGAGAGAGGGGTTAAAGGCCTTGAATTTAAAATCGATTCTATTTGACACAAAAGAGTTTCTAGCTCCAACAACGTTAAAAAGCTCTGTCCTACAATTCTTTTAAGGTAATGTTTACAAACACGCACCGATGATTCCCAAAGTCCACCGAAGTGAGGGCTGTAGGTGGGTACAAAGGACCAACAGATTGAATTCTCTGATAAGAACTTCATTACTTCATTATTTTTCATCTTTGAAATCAATTGGTTCAATTCCGACCTGACAACTTTGGAAGCGGAGACAAATGTTGTTCCATTGTCTGAATAGATCTTTTTGGGAAACCCTCTGCGGGCAATAAATCTTTTTAAAGCGTTTAAGAAACATTCTGTACTAAGATCCGTACAAATTTCAAAATGACAAGCTTTCGTTGCGAAACACACAAATGTGGAGACGTAAACCTTTTGTGGCTTGGAACCTCGTCTCAGATTTAAGTGGACCATGAATGGGCCGAAAAAGTCTACTCCTGTATTCTCAAAGGGTCGTGAAGGATTGACTCTATCACCAGGTAAATTTCCCATTAAAGGTGTGAAGGTTTGCGGCTTCTGTTTGAAGCATGTAATGCATTCACGGCAAACTTTTCTAATTAACTTTCTGCCTTGTACTATCCAAAATTTTAGTCTGAGCAAAGCGTGATCAAAACGAGCATTTTGATTGGTGAACGTCATATGTTTTTTATGACTGTCTTTTGCTTTTTCTAGAAGGCTTGCTTAAAAGGCGACTAGAATTAGTATATTTCTCTAAATAAATTTCTTTGGAACTACAAAGTAATGAATAACAGCGAGTATAATTAATTTTTCGATTGAAAAGATATCAGTTTTGTTTTGAAATTGAATCTTTTTCTAGAATATTTTAAATAAGAATTTTAAAATATCCTTTACAACAGGAGAATGAAATGAAATTTCTATAATATTTTTAATAAAGTGAAAGCTTAAAACTAATGAATTAATTTTAATTAAATTAATTAACATAAAAAAAAGGCTGAAAACTCTCAAGTTTGAACAGGTATATTGCATCAAACAGAGACTAACCTCATTGATTTCTCTTTATGAATCAACAACGCTGCTACTCTTGGCAAAAGAAAACCTTTTCAAAGAAAACTATTTGATTTTTCTTGATTTAATTTCCTTAGATTACTGAAAATTTTAAGAAACATCTTATGTATTTAATAAATCAAAAAATTAATTTTATTTTGATTATCGCAAATAATATAGTCTTAAAGAAATAAATAAATAATTGTAAAGTTAAGGACAAATAATAAAAACACGAAAGGGCGCTTTTATACGCATAGATAACGCCTGACTACGGCAACCTGTGCCAACTTGCAGCGAAACTTGTCAGTACTTGTAGACTAAGGCGAACGCGAGCTGATGATTTGTTGAAAAGAAATATTTATAATTATATAAGAGCGCTTTTATCATCATTGCATTGTAATTATTGAAGAAAAATAATTAAAATTATACATTTAGAAGGATCATTATTATCCTCAATCAATATTACATACATATTCAGTTTATTTAAAATATTTTATTTAATAATTATCTATCTAGACACACGGCAGTGTGTCAGTCAAGTTGGCAAAAAATGGGGACGCACCGGCCATGTGTCTATTTACACGAACCATTTCGAGCTACTTTCGACCCTCTGATAAACTATTAGACCTACTATTATTATTACCTACTATTACTAACTACTACACACTTGATTTATTTTTTACATATCTAATAAGGCCCACTGGAAGACATAGCATCCCAATTTTTATGAATAAACCTATTATAGTTATTGAGTTATTAAGGTCTGAAAAGTGCCATTTTTAAAATTGACTCACTGACTGACTGGCTCACATATCAAAAACCTAGAGTACTTCCACTGATCCTAGAATACTGAAATTTGGTATACTGGTAGAGTTTGGGCTACAATTAAAGAAGAAAATCGAAAAAGTGAAACTTTCCCTTTTTCAGGACCTAAAGTGAAGGGGTGAAATATATTATATGCTTAATTAACATATAGTGACAATACAATCAAGCTAGAATGCTGAAATTTGGCATACTGGTAAAGCTTGACACATTAATAAAGGAGGAAATTGAAAACCCGAAACTTTCCCTTCTTCGGGGCCCAAAATGAAGGGATGATATTTATGAAAAACCGACCGGGTTTTTAACAGATATTTTATGAGAAATATTTAATAATTATTAATTTAAATGTTTAAATTTAATTATTTAAATAAATTAAAGGATAAAACTTTTCAAAAATTAATGATATCTGTCCAAAAACATAAATGTGCAAAAGGGGAAAAGTCGGTACAAACGGCTTCGCCGACAAAAGAGTTGAGATCTAAACGGGTACCAAGTTCCATAGCAGTTGCTTAAATCATAGCTATAGGGATGTACAACGTTCTTCAATAGATTTAAAAGAAAATTTGTTACGTTCTTTGATATTAAGTTTATAATTTGGCAAGGTATCCAACTAAATTGCTTGTAGTATAAAATAGAACAACTAGCAAAGCTAAATTTTAAGCTTGTATTTTCTTGTCTGCGTCGTTTAAAGAATTATTTAACGACACCCTCTCTAAAGCTGAAGCATTAGCTTCATTCTTCAAGACCAATGCCACCCTAGACGACAAGGGACTTGACCCACCGCCCTATACCCCTAGCACCAATATTATGTCGGATATTAAATTCAGAATACCAAAAATATTAAAAGTAATAAAAAACCTAAATGTTAATTCAGCCGCTGGCTCAGACAACATTCCCACCAGTATAATCAAAAATTGCGCGCCTGAACTTGCTCCTATTATCTCAAAAATTTTCAAACTTTCATATACCACTGGCTCATTTCCGGAGAGCTGGAAAATAGCAAGAATTCAACCAATTAAAAAAAAGGAGATTCTTCAAATGTAGCCAATTATCGTCCGATAGCCATAACTTCGGTTCTTTCTAAAATCATGGAAAAAATCATTAATGAGCAAGTTCTTCACCATTTAGAATCTAATAAACTAATCCATGATAGTCAATACGGCTTTAGACAATTTCGGTCCACCGGCGATATTTTAGCATATATAACTCATACTTTGAATAAAGCACTAGAGACTGGTAAAGAGACTTTCGTAATAGGGTTAGACATTTCAAAGGCCTTCGATCAAGTCTGGCACAAAAATCTTCTTGGCAAATTACCTTTATTTGGCCTCCCCCCGAGCCTCTGCAAGTTGCTTGAGAGCTTTGTCTCAAACCGCTCTATTAAAGTCGAGGTTGACGGAATATCATCCTCGTCCTTTAATACTAATGCTGGAGTTCCTCAGGGCTCAGTCATCTCTCCCACGCTCTTTATTATCTATATTAATGACCTATTAAATCTGCCCTCCAATCCAATACATTGTTACGCTGACGATAGCACCCTCCATAACTCTCAATCCTTACTAGACAATCGCGCAACCATAGCCTCCTCAATAAATTCAGATTTAAGCATCCTTAAAAAATGGGGATCTCAAAATTTGGTAAACTTTAATGCTATCAAAACACAATGCTGCCTAATTTCTAGGCGCGCAGATAGGAACCTTCCGGACATTTCCTTTGATTCAAGCTCATTGGAATTCCGTAATAAAATATCAATGTTAGGTGTCACCTTAGGTTCTGACCTCTCTTGGAATGACCATATTATCTCAGTAGCAAAAGCTGCAGCATGTAAGCTTGGCTTTCTTTTCCGAACCAAACGATTTTTCACCCCCACTCAACTCCTTATTTTATACAAGGCTCAAATTCGCCCCTGTCTTGAATATTGCTGCATTATTGCATTTGTGGAGAGGAGCCTCCAAGTATTCTCTTAATACCTTAGATGCAATTCAGAGGCGAGCTATCAGACTGATAGGCGATCCTACATTAACTGACACTCTCGACACCCTAGCCCATCGTAGATCTGTCTCCGCCCTTTCCCTTTTTACTTTATCCAATGCGAAGCATGGGTAAAGTATTGTAATCGCTCTCCTGCCAAGCGGGACTTCAAAGGGTCCTCAGGTAGAGACTACGGAATCCATGGACTCAATTAAGGTCACAAATTGTAGTATTCAATTAGGTTGAATTTTAGCACGTGACGATTTTGCCAAAAATTACCAGGGATCTCGTCGATAGGCCAAAAAGTGCCATTTTTTTGGAAGTGCGTGGGGATGTATGTATGTATGTATGTTATCGTTTTTTTTGTCCACGATTTCTTCCACACCTTTGCACCGATTGAAATGAAATTGAAAACCTACCATTAGTTTAACAAAATGAAGCGCTGATTAGTTTTTGGTATATATCGGCCCACAAACATTAGTACTTTATTTCAGTACTTTTTTAGTTTTTTCTAAATATCTTGAAAATGACTTAACCAATTTTGATGAAATTTAAAATCCTAATTAAGTACCTTGGGGACAACAAAAAAGGTTAAATAAAGTTTTTGGTAAAAGTATATTTTAAAGTACTTTACTCTAGAGTAAGATTGTACTTTTTTTTAAATTCCTTATTTTACCAAAATTTAAAAAAAAAAAAACTTTAAAATTTATTCATTTGATCGGTAATATAGCTCATTTAAACTTGTTTAAGTAAGAATGGTTAGGCTTCTCGCTGTGAAATGATAAAAATTTGGGAGGAAATTTTATAAGTAACCATAGCAACTGCTGTGTTTTTTTATCTTCTGATTTTTATCTTTTGCTGAAGACATGGAGGTATCGAGTTAAAATCAAAAATAGTGATTGATTCTGATCTAATACTTGAGGAATAACCATTCTATATTGGATTTTTGACGTTTCGGTTTTTATTGGTAACCATTGCTGAAGACATGGAGGAATCGAGTCAAAATCAAAATTAGTGATTGATTCTGATCTAATACTTGAGGAATAACCATTCTATATTGGATTTTTGACGTTTCGGTTTTTATTGGTAACCATTGCTGAAGACATGGAGGAATCGAGTTAAAATAAAAAATAGTGATTGATTCTGATCTAATACTTGAGGAATAACCATTCTATATTGGATTTTTGACGTTTCAGTTTTTATTGGTAACCATTGCTGAAGACATGGAGGTATAGAGTTAAAATCAAAAATAGTGATCGATTCTCATCTAATATTTGAGGAATAACAATTCTACATTAGGTTTTTGACGTTTTGATTATTATTGGTAACCATTGCTGAAGACATGGAGGAAACGGCTTAAAATCAAAAATAACGATCGATTCTTATCTAATACTAGCGGAATAACCTTATTGCATTCCATTTTTGATGTTTTGACTATTAATGGCAACCTCTACTGATAACGTGGAAGAATCGACTTAAAATCAAAAAGACTAAATTCTTTTTTGGTAAACAACTCAAGCTTGATCGATCACTATTTTTGATTTTAACTCGATTCTTCCATGTCTTCAGCAAAGGTTACCAATAATAACCGAAATGTCAAAAATCGAATGTAGAATGGTTATTCATCGACTGTTAAATGAGAATCGATCATTATTTTTGAATTAAAGTCAACATGGACTGCAAATTTCAAGTGATATCTGATTAATAATAAAGAAATAAACATATTAATATTTCAAATGAATTTGGATAAAGTTTAGCAACGATCCGTTGCAGTTTATTTATAGATATTATCATGGCTTTTATTCTGACGAAATAAAATCGATAATCCCACCAAAGGCTTCATTTGCGCGAAATACACGATTTTCTAAAATTCAACACCCCTACGCGCTTAAACTAGATACTAATCGAACAAACGCATTCGCCAATTCATTTATCACTATGACATCTAGAGACTGGAACTCTCTTCCCCCGACCGTCTTTCCAGCTACTTATAACCTTCAATCTTTCAAGAACAGCATCCACAGATACCTTCGACTGCTACCCAATCCCTAAATCTCCCCTTATCTTCACGTTACAAGGGTCCACCCCGGACTTCAGAGGTTGTAGCTTCTTGGTGCAACTTCTTCTTGTATCAATATCATTATATAAAAAAAAAAAAACTAATTCCACGTTAAACGAAAGATTATGTGACTTAGGTATAATTCATGTTGAAAAAAAATTGCCAAAACTTTATATTTAGAGGACATAATAAATGAATTTGCACTTCAACATAAAAATTCTAAATTAATATTGTCTTAAATACATAATATGTACTTACCATATATCTATTTTATATTATAACGTTTATATAAGTATGTTAAAATATTTTGTTTAATTTTTCTACTTATTCAAATATATAAACAAATAAAAGGGTGCCCCAGCTTTAAATGAATATTTTTGTCTGTGCCCACCCAACAATTTTATTCTGGCGCCGTCACTGGCCTCACCGTTCGTTGAGTCGCGCGTTTGGCTGGCCAGTGGCAAATCGAGGGACTACTGTGCATATAACCGCGATAAATATTTTTGTCTAGGATTTAGCCATATTTTAGTGGAGAAACATGTTTTACTTAATTTAACCCAGTTTTCTCGCAAATTTACACCTTTCCTTGCGATAAAAAAATACGTGGTATTTACCCCCCCCCCCCACTCTAAATCATTACATGATATAGGATATAATGTGAAGTATTGCTAACCCCTTCTAGGTAAGAAAGCTGTTCGCCTGTATCTATTCAACCAGATGACCCATCTGGATCGGATTAGCCTACCCTACAGGCGTCCTTGTTAAATGAATATTTTTCATAATGTTTCGCAACCGTAAGTCTCAGAGCTACGAAATTCGAAACTTAAGCTCGATATAGACTAGGGATGAAATCGAAATACCGGAAGTTGACATTTACATGAAAGATTTTTCGATTTTTGCGATTTTTTTCTAAAATGGTTCAAACGATTTTTTTTTAAATCGGTGTACTTATCAAGTGTCATAAGTTGTTAGTCGTGTTTAAATTTTAATTCCATTGAAATTAAGAAAGAGTGAGTATATTAGGCGTGAAAATAGTAGATTTCAAATAAGGGAATAACTAATATGAAAGTTCCATGGTGCACACACCAGTTGATTTTTATTTAGATTGAAATCATAAAAAATTGAATCGTTAAATGGGGTAGGTAGTGATAAGAAATTTTAGCTAACGTGTTGATATTTGGCACATACGTTTGTTCTAATAAGTTTACAAGTTTAAACTTTTTAACACAAACTGTTCGATGATGAAATTCCCAAATCATAAAAACTTGCAGACAGTTGGTACTAAGTTTTGAAAAAATTTTCACTTTTTTCTCAGGCTATTTATTTTAAAAATGTTTTTTTTTTCTGAATTAATATTAATTTATATTAAACAATATCCCTAAATATAATTGGAGAATGATGAAAACACCACCAAAAGTCCACAGATAATGAAAAATAAAACTCGGAATTAAAAATTTTTTGGACACGTCATTTTCTTCCTCTTCAAAACCGACCTTTCGAAGGATTTTCCCTTCTTCAGGGGTTATAAAGGGTCTACGAAAAAAAACATACAAGAAACTTCTTCCTTCTCTCCAACAAGAGTGTTCGAATAGAAGAAAATTTCTTGTATGTTTTCTTCGATGACCCTTTTAAACACTGAAGAAGGAAGGATTTTCCTCCGGAAAGTCGGTTTTTAAGAGGATGAAAATCACGTTCCAATAAATTATTTTATTCGGAATTTTGTTTTTCATTAACCTTTTTATCTTTTTTATCTATTTTTCATTGAATTCTCCCATTCCATTTCCAAAAAAATGATTCTAATATGTAAATATAAAAATAAATAAATTCATCCAATCCTGAAATATAAATATAAAAATAAAATTTTTTAAAAAATAATTATAAACTCATTTAGTTGACCGAAATGAAATGAATGGAATTTTTCCTAATGTCATCAATAGGAATTATTTAACATATAAAATTCACCCTCTGCTATTTGTATTTGAAAAATCAAATGAATTTTGTTGAAGGGCTCGTATCAAACGAATTGCCATGCCAATTGAACAAGCCTTTGTATGAATAAGAGTGTGCCGGAGGTTGGGGTTCGGGGCGAGTTTGCACATTTGGTTGACAAGAGGATCTGTGACCGGAGGGTGAGAACGGGGAATTCCCCCACACACACACACCGACAGACGAGAGCATCTCTCTTTCTCTCGTCAATATATATATTGTCAGATAGGGTGTAGGGTATGAATCCATGTTCAGGTGACGAAATGGGCTGCCTAAAACATAAATCTAAACGAGAGCAGACATTCAAGCTGGTGCCATCCGCGTAGGGATATTATTGCTTTTTTCGGAAATTAATTATTCAGATAAACAAACCTTTGAATGAAAGGAATTGAATTTTTGTATTACATAGTTTGAAATAAATTATTTTTATGGTTCCGAAACAAAAACAGTAAATAAAACTAGGCCCTTATTATGAGACTTCGTAGTCTATCTGTTTTCTTTGTCTATTACAACCTAAGCCAGCTTTTAAATTATTCAAGCTAGAAACTTGAAAATCGCCATATAGTTAAAGCTTGATAATGTTTTTGAATCTTTACAAAAGAAAAAAATATTGGATGTACTAGTTGGCGGGCTGACTATCGTGATTAGGTCTTTGGGGCTCAAATACTAGTAGAGTTTCTATATCAAATTTTATTGATGATAGAGCTTTGATATAAAATGTACCTACTTGCACTGTCGTAGACACGTATGGTTGCTGCCGCGGAGGTTTTCTTTTGTTATCGATATCGCTTAACTGTTACATACGTTATATTAGGTTGGAGTTTGTGGTGTTTCACAAAGAGTTTCATAAAGTTTAAGACACATCAGAGGATTGTTGTTGAGATTCTCTTTCCAACCGTATACGATTTCTGAATTTCGAATTAGCTTTTTCAGCAGTATTAACCGACATTGTTTTGAAATTTGTTTCTTTTCAAAATAACTAACATAACTTTACCAGGACAATTATACACTAAATCTTTGGAGTATAATCAAACTTTTTATTGGGAACACAAGTATAGGTTCACTGAGGCACAATTTATTTTCCGATATTCTTACACTGTCAGCTCAAGCCATTTGTGGAAGGTCTGACGCCAATTCCATTGTTGCGAGTCTTTTTAATGATCACGTGGTCGTTCCTTACCCTCTCGAGAACCAGAACTCACAGCGCAAAT
This sequence comes from Forficula auricularia, assembly GCA_024734495.1. NCBI lineage: Eukaryota > Metazoa > Arthropoda > Insecta > Dermaptera > Forficulidae > Forficula > Forficula auricularia. The sequence continues at coordinate 3,920,457 of JALMQS010000085.1, read as the reverse complement.
ATGTTATCATTCCTATCGTCAGTCTGTTGGAATAGAACACTGGCAGCCAATAACGGAACAAACTTCTGCTACCTGCTGCCAGTGGTCAGCGCTCAAAGTGTATATTGGAATCCAGTCGGGGCAAAACGATCACAAAATGGGGGCAAAACGATCACAAAATGGCGGCGCACCTCAATCGGTTCTGAGCGCAATGTCATAATCCCTACTAGGAAAAATAAATTCTTTGATTTTTTAACAATCAATTGGTATAATTTTATTCTCGATAACGAGAAACTGTACTTACCTATCACCCGATTTCGTTATCATATGGTTTTCTGTAATGGCCCCAGTAATATGACTAAATTTAAAAGACCTATAAATGTCAATAAATCCTAATGAAAAAAGTGTGATCATGAAGTTAATTCGATCTCTGTCGTTAATGAAAAATTTTAAATAAAATAAATTTTTTCCCAATTAAATAAACAAATATTTGATTTTTCTATAGGTCTAGTGGTCGGTTATTTGATGAGTTGTAAGAATTTTTTAATTAAAAGATGAATTGATTAAAGCTTTGGTGTGAATAGTTTATTAGAACTTTTTGAAAAAGCCACTTTATGCAGCCACAGCCGAGTAGGTATCTCATACTTGAAAACGATAAGAGATTTAGTGATCAAAATGTTGGGTATATTATATATATTTAAATATATGTTACAATTTTATTTCAAAAAATTCTAAAGAATATAACTTTAAATTTTCTGATATGAACATAGTTTTTTTTGAAGTAATGTACCTACTGTTGAAAAAAACCTTAGAAATTTAATAAATTAATGATTTATTGTTAGGAAAATACTTTTAAATTTTTTTTATTAGATTTTATTTTAAAATAAATATCTACCTATGAATTCCAATTATTAAAGGATAATAACATTTGAAATTTAATAACAAGTTTTTGACCTGGAATTTCAGATGTCAAATGAAAGATCAACAGCTCGAGGGAATTTCCCCATCCTACTATCATTACTATTTATTCATTGAAATATTAACATTTTCAAATTACGATAGAAACTATCTTATTTTGATTTATAATTCTATTTTTTTTTTTTTTTCTAAAACTTAAGGTTAAGTAAAAAAATAAACAATAAACAAATTCATGTTTTATCTATTTTAAAGTTTTGATAAATCCATATCTTTAATTTCTTGCATTCAATTCCATTAAAAAAAATTATGTGATTTAAAATGTCAAATCACAATGAAGAGTAAAAATTAAGATTGTAAATGTATACGGGATGATAGAAAAGTATTTATTATAGACTTGGATAATTTAAGTCCGGCTAGATGCATCGTTCTTTGAAGATAACTCGATACATTTCTTCAAAGAATCAATGTTGTATGTCGTGGTAAACATAGGAAATGAAAGCAGAGTTTCCGTCTCTAGAAGTTACAGGGATAAACGAATTATCGAATGCCTTTGTTCATTTAATTCAAAGGGGTATTTAATTTTTGAAAATCGCGTGTTTTGTTAATAATTTTAAAACTAGATGTTTAATATTTTAAGTTGCCTTCCTTACTTTTGATCTATTTTCAACTATGAGACACGATGTTTTCGATATTAGCTATTTAATGGTTTAACTTTATATTTTGTGTAGTCATTGCTTATCAAGAAGAATTTTTCGATTTTAATACAAAATTAAAATTTATCTTCCACGATATTATACCTCATTTTAATAGTATATCATAGGAAGATGAAAAAATATAATTTATTAAAATTATCTCGGAAAAATAATCATTTGCACCCTTCATCAAAATTCAAAACTTTTTTTGATGGAAAATTAAAATTTAATTTTCCGTTCTATATATTATACCTACTTATTTTAATCATCTATTTCATAGGGAGATAAAAAAAATAGGTTTTTAAAAATCATAATTTACACTATCCCTCAAAATTGAAACATTTAATAAAAGTTTTCTCTTATGAAAAATTTTCAATTATACTAGATAAAGTAAATAAAATTTTATTTCCTCGAGTATTATACTTTGTTTTATTAAAGTATTTTAGAGGAAGATGAAAAAATGTATTTTCCTATCTCGAAAAAATCATAATTTTCAAGATGAAGGTAAACGTTAAGTGTAAACGATAAGATTTCACTCAAAATCTAATCAGTTATAAGAATAATATAAAACAAGTCAATATTAAATTTCGTTTGATCTAATTTGTTTTTATCTAGAACGTACACAAATTCATTTGACCACATTTTAACAGAATAATTAATTTAAATTAGGGAACGAAGAAAAGGTTTTTTATTATAGACAAAAGGATCAGCCAGGATTCGAACACGAGATTTTCGCATATGCACTGCAATGCCTTCATAAGAGCTTTATCGTTCTTATCCTCTTGGCCACTGATCCCCGAACTCAAGCTAATACCTAATGTCTATATGAATTTGTAATTTCATTCGCAGTAAAGAAAAAATTATTTTCTACCTTTGGGTTTGTGATCGATTGGGAGAATATAGTTTAGAATAATTAAAATTTCTTAAAATATAATTTTTTCTATGTTTAATTTAGAGCCCTTTTTTGAAATCCTTAACACCCCTATTTTTTCACTTTTTTTTATCAAATTAGTTTTACCCTTTTATTAAATTATTTTGAGAAATAGGTATCATTTTTTCATGCAAGATTACATTTCTTAATGCTGCATATAGTAAAGTAAAGATATAAATCGGTTTTAAATTTAAAATCAACCAACAGGGACTATTAGCGACTTGCTGACGTGAAATAAACGATTTTTTCCATTTATTCATTTATTCGATATTTGGTTCTGTCCACTCTGCAGTAGAAATTCAATAATACCAACACCTCCATGAAAATATTTGAACAAATCATTTTAAATGAAGGTACATATGTCTGCTCTCGCTTGGTACTTGTTTTCAATTTCCTCCAATATCCGTTGCGACACCACAATCTGATAACAGAGAGTGAGTGTAAAAGAGAGAGAGATAGGGAAAGTTTTGGAGCTGCATCCAAAGATGCGAACAGGAAAAGCAAGCAGCCTGAGGTATTTGCAAATATCCTATCGAATAAGCTTGCTGAAATAATTTTCAACATTATATTTAAATTATGTTCAAAAAGAGATTAAAGTAGAGAAAAGTATTCACGAATATATTGTGGGAATTCATATGGTTAAACCAAATCCCTCTACATATTTATGAAATTTTATTTCGATTACTACACAACTATTAGAAATAAGAGGTGTTATATAACTAATATGTAGTCCGGTATGATAGGCATTTAAATTACATTAAAAAAATATTAAACAGTTAAAATATACCAAATAAATTTTAAAATTTTAATTTAAAGGTAGTTGTTTCGCGACAATCCACACAAAAAGTTTTAGCCTCGTAACCACTCTATACATATGAACGGTGTTAAAAATTTAGGTTATGTTTTTTAACGTAACTGTACTTCTCACGCTACTATATCCTCTTTATGAATGGATTGTTTCCAAGCCATTGATCCCTCTTATATCCCATCCACTAAAAATAATCGCCCAAATATATTTTTTTTCTATTTTTTATCAAAACTACGAGGTAAATAATTTCAATTTTTTTTTTAATTACTCCGAATATATTATTCTAACAAATATTAGTTTTTCATCAAGATAGTGAAAGTCCTTTAATGAACCTTTAATGACTTATATTCCAAGTTTCGAAGACTTCTTGAATTTTTGCATTTGTGAAAGAACTACCTTAAGACACAATTTATACAATTGAAAATATTTTTTTTTCATATATACCTTGGTTAGTTATATTTAAATACACTGCTTTCTATCCTTGAAAGTATGTAGTGGGGGAACATTTGAGTGGTTAATTGGTGATAAAATATTCATGCTTTACCGCACGAAATAACATGCCTATTTAGAAAATACTAAATAAAAACTATTTATAAAAAATATTTAAGCCAAGTGAATAATAGATTCGATTCTTATACCTATTTGCCATAAGTTAATGGAATTTCGAATTTGAAAATTATTTTATTTTGTAAATTATGTTTGCTTCAAGATACCATCATTAAGAGTACAGTTCTAAAACCGGCTTGACGAAACAACTCACCTCCTTTCAATTCAAATTCCCATGCCAACTATTTCATTTCTCTCAAGTCCAACATCCCATATCTTTCTTTCGCATTTCGCCCTCTGAAATATCATTTAACAATTATCAGCGTTTTAACAGTTATTCTCATCTTTATATTTTTTTCCACAACTCCAGAATTAATGGTCACTTATAAAATATCGTTTACAATGCTTCGCTATGGATGAAGTAAAAAAGTTCCAATTAATAATAAATATAAAAAACTTATTAATATTAATTATTTTTAGGAAGATATCAGTAGTAAAGCTCACATTTCCTGAAAATGTTTACAGAAATCTAATCAGCTGCTAATCTCATAATAAAACAACTATTGATATATATGAAATTGGATTTTCAAATTATTTGCTTTCGAACTAGAGTGTCTCAATAGGAAAATTTTGTAGACATGCAAACAAAATCATAAAAATTGCCTGATAACAACTTTATAACAACTTTGAATCACATTGGAATAATTATCCTAAATATCACTCTAAATTCAATGTTATTTTCTTTTTGTTTCAGGTAAGAAACTACCTCTTTCGCCTTCCATTCATGAGTTCTACGAAACAGTAAGTTCTCGTTTCGAGCTTTTTTTTTTTTTTTATCTTGCAATCGTGTTGTCAGAACCAATGTATTTTGACTATTTTGAGTATATATGTCTTAAACACTGGTCCACTAGGGTTTCTCTAACGTTTACATAAAAAACAAAAGATAATTTTATCCATTGAAAGCAAGATCCTGGCCATGGGCTCTTTGATCCTGACCCATTCTCAAAATCGGTAAATATTAGAATCAGCTATCATATATATTTTATAACCTTAATAAAGTAAAGGGTGTGTAGTTTCACAGTAAATGAAATAAAACTCAAAGAGGTTTATACAAACTCATATATTTCGGATTATTAGTCCGAAATATGGTATATGAATTTGTATAAACCTCTTTGAGTTTTATTTCATTTACTGTGAAACTACACACCCTTTACTTTATTAATTAATATCATGTTTCACCTAAAACCTACACCACTTTCTCTAAGTAAAAAAAAAAATATTTTATAACCTTTTATAATTCTGAATACCTTCACTTACAGCTGTTGACTTTTTATGTCCTCGTGATTTTTCTTCAATGCACACATATTATAGCAACAAGAGGTCTTCTTTCAGTAATTGTGCTAATTCTACTATCAAATGATAGGTATATATCCTCAATATTAAAGGATTCATCAAAGTTTGAATACTTGCATATTTTTGTTCTAAATCGAACGCCCTAGAACGATTTTCCTCTATGTAAGTTAGAAAGATAACTATAGTCCTAGGTCGAAAAATTCGACTTTTTTAAGCATTAAGTAATTAATTAATAAAGTAAAGGGTCTGTAGTTTCACAGTGAATGAAATAAAACTCAAAGAGTTTGTATAAACCTCTTTGAGTTTTATTTCATTCACTGTGAAACTACACACCCTTTACTTTATTAATTAATATCATGTTTCACCTAAGTGGGAGATAAATTTAACCGAATTTATCGCGCGGAGAATTTACCACTGCTCGAAGCCCCTAAAACCTTAGTAAATTGGATATTGAATTGTATCTAAGTTTCTGAGATTGGCTCGTGATCCCGGCTTCTTTTCCTTCTACTCTGTTCTTTTCACGATGGAGGGGCCAGCCCATACAGGCCTTTAGGGGATCCACCTTCTGGTGTATCTCCTTCTCACATCAATATCATTAAAAAAAAAAAAAAAAAAAAACCTAAATCCTACACCACTTTCCCTAAGTAAAATTAAGTAATTACTTTCAGCCACAAAAAATTACTAAGAAACTTGAATATGTAATATAACAATATTAAAACAATCACAATGCTCAAATATATATTTTTATCTTAAAATAAGGAATAATTTCTTTAATTAATAAATTATTTAAAAGAAAAAGTACATATTTTCTGAACTATATTCAATTTAACATAAAAACTTAACAGAAAATTAAACAATGAAATAAAAAATACATTTACATCAAAATTAAATTGAACAATTAATCAAGTACAATATAAGCATTGCTCCACATGTTTAGAATTTATATATATGAATAACTAATCCAGTACATTTTTATGATAGTGTCATTTTAAATTTCAATTTATCCATGTAAATAAAGGGTAATATTTTTTGGTAAATGACATTGTTAAAAGTGAAGTTATGCCATTTGACGTAAAATATAATAAATAAAATAATTTCGGAAAAGGATTCATTAAAATTTAATGAAGCTGAATCTGATTCATGGGTGACCCAGTTAAGCGTAATTCTCATCATCAACACATTTATGGCTTAGAGCATAGGTGTCAAACTCGAGGCACACATCGTCAATTTTTGCGGCCCCACTGTCACATGTTACTGAAAATTTGGGGCAACGATCGTGGAAAAGAATTTGAAGACCCCTGGGTTAGACTACTATATCCAAAATAAATCAGTTGTTCCATCTTTGTATGGTGCCTACTTCATCTTCATTTCTTTTTTTTTCAGTTTTAAAATTCACCCGAAAATTTTTTTGGACACTTGAATTATCTATTAACCAAAAAATCTTACTTAAAGAATCATATTTTAAAAGCATTTTAAATCTTCCTTCGTCTTTTCATGTAGGTTTTGCAATGTATTCACTAGAATAATGTTGATTCCATCATATATGAGCACAAAGTGAAAATCACGGAAGTTGCTAAGTCAAAAGCAGTTGAGATACAATGATGTCTAACCTTCTTCTTCTTCTTAATTCACCGTCTCCCTACCAAGGTTGGTGATCCACATGGCAATCATTGTCCTCGATACAGTCGCCCGGAAAATATCCCAACCATCTTCTTAGGTCTTTCAGCCAGGAGTCTTGCCGTCTACCGACAGATCTTTTGCCTTGAATTTTACTCTCAATGATCAGACTCAGAATCTCTCATATCGTTCACCCCTCATGATGTCTAACCACATTGAGAGAATTCTTCAAACATTAGGGATAAATTTGAAGCTTTGTGAGAAATTCCCAATGTTGGGCATATCTTTAGAGATTAGTCCCTCAGTATTCTGTAATTCCCGAAGATGAACCAATATAACAGTATATATTAATTTTATCGAAAAAAAACTTTTTTATTTTATATTCTTTATAGATGATAGTAAATAAAACGTCAGCCAATATCTCGATGTAATATAATTTATTTAGAATATAAAAGACAATTGCCGATAGTACCAGAGTTACTACTAGTAAGATTCCCAAAGAAAATCAAGGGGAGGCAGTCATCTACTAAATCCGAGATATAATAGATAATTTTTATTATTGGGGTTATACCCTCCCCCGCCCTCTTTGGAAAATAAACCCAAATATTAAAAAAGTAGCCCTAGCACTTGTTTTGCCCTCCGAGATATAACCAATCTAACATATAGAACGTGTAAATCTTTTTATTCAAAGATTTAACCCCGTGGGCTATTTTAAAGAGAGCAATAAAATTACTAGGTCTGATCTTATCTAGATCAATCGATTTAATGACCCATTGTAGAACCGTCTCCTGTGTTTTCTTTTTTAAACAGACTTGGTGCTTGTTCTGACCAGTTGAAATCAATAATCTCGATATCGAATAAATTCTAATTTATCACTATCACTTCTAGGGACTTGAACTTGCTTCCCACCTTTGTATTTACCACAACCTCGTATAATCTCCAGTCGTATAAGACCCTGAAATCTTACTCTTCACATTAGTCTTTTCGCGATAGAGCAGAGGTTCTCAAACTGTGAGCCGCGGAGCCCCGGGGAGCCACAGCCGCTTCACAGGTGCGCCGCGAAGCTTCATTATTAATTGAAGCAAGACATTTGCCCTAAAACAAAAAACAAAGTGAGAAGCTAAACATTTATTTATTATTAATTTCTATCTCTTACATACGATTAGACATATGCTAAACTACTGTAAATAGAAAGAGATAGATAGATAGATAGATAGATTTTATTTTGCTCTGAGAAGGGAGAGAGATATGTAAATATTACCACCAATTGTACCAAATTTTGTCACTTAATCAAATTTGTTGTAAGAGGGGGCCCCTCCTGCGCGGCCAAAATTATTAATATATAATAGGGAGCCATGGAAAAATTTTAATTGAAGAAAGGCGCCGCGACTTAGAAAAGATTGGAATCCTGCGATAGAGGATTCAATCTTAGCCAAGAGAAGTTGCACATTCTTGATGTAAGTCCTTCTAGTATTAATATTATTTTAAAAAAAGTACGTAAATATTAGCTAGAAGGTTGAAATTTAACATCGATATCTTTATTAATACAAACATGTGTGTCAAATTCCAGAATATTACAACCAGACCTTCATTAGCCATCTTTACATTTAGTTATTTTCAACTATAAAATTTTCAAGTTGAAAAATCTTATACACGAACATATAAGTGTTTTATAATACATTATAATTTATTTTCAATTTAGACTATGTGTAGTCCCCTTTCAAAGGTTCGTTGAAATTAAGTGATTTCTAATTCAATTTCATATTTTAATATAAATTAAACTAGATTTAATAAATAATTTATGACACAAATTTATATAAAATCAATATTTCAATTATGACAATTGAAGCAAAATGTTTCATACTCAGGCGTTTAATCAATAAATAATCAGTCCTTTTTCACTCCACAACTGAATTGCATATTATAATAAATATTAGCGTCATATTTATGCTAAGCTTTCATCATTTCGGTTATTTGCAATCGAAACGCATTAATTGTCAATCAAATATTTAAAAGATAAATTTAAATATTTATTTAATGATCAAAAGAAATGCCTTCTATAAATATAGCACAGTACTAGGGTGAACAGACATATTTGGGGTTATAGGGGATGAAAAATTCTATAGACTTCAATAGATGAAAGATCATTTATTAGAGGCTGAACTGAAGGGTTCACTTCAGTCAGTTGATATTATTTATTTATTAATAATTAGTTAAAAGAAAAGTAGAAATATAAAATAAATAATAAGAGCAATATGGTGGTTTTTTGAATTTTGAAAAAAATATGCATATTTTTGAATTTCTCCTCAAGGCATGCAAGCCCGCTAACTTAAGTCAATTTCAAAATAAAATGAGATTCTATAAATGTTACCAATGATCTTATTAAATAAGTAAAATTTATGATAGAACACAGATATCGAACCGAAACTTCAGTCAAAGACCTACTCATCTTCATCGTTTATATTGATTTAAAATTTTAATACATAGCCGTAAAAACAAGTGAGATTTCGATTTTTACTTTATCCAATGCGAAGCATGGGAGAAAGTATTGGAATCGCTCTCGCGGCAAGCGCGACTTCAAAGGGTCCTCAGGTAAAGACTACGGAACCCATGGACTCAATTAAGGTCACAAATTGAAGTATTCAATGAGATTGAATTTTAGCACGTGACGGTTTTGCCAAAAATTACCTGGGATCTCGCCGAGAGGCCAAAAAGTGCCATTTTTTTTGGAAGTGCGTGCGGATGGATGGATGGATGTATGTGTGTTATCGTTTTTTTCGTCCACGAATTTTTCCACACCGTTGCACCGAATGAATTGAAATTGAAAACCTACCAGTATTTTAACAAAATGAAGCGCTGATTAGTTTTTGGTATATATCGGTCCACAAACATTAGTACTTTATTTCAGTACTTTTTTAGTTTTTTCTAAATATCTTGAAACTGACTTAACCAATTTGGATGAAATTTAATATCCTAATTAAGTACCTTGGGAACCACAAAAAAGGTTAAATAAAGTTTTTAGTAAAATTATATTTTAAAGTACTTTACTCTAGAACATTTTAATATTTCAAATGAATTTGGATAAAGTTTAGCAACGATCCGTTGCAGTTTATTTTATTCGTAATTCAAAAAATAAATGTTTTTTTTTTATTTGTGTTTGAAATTTCTGAAACAGAGAAAAATAATTTTCAATCATGATTTTTTTTCTGTGTGTATATGTGTTTGTCTGGTTTGCGACACCCACCCATTTAGATATTTCTGAAGAAAACAAAAAATTACATTCAATCTTAGTTTTGTATAGGATCAGTTTGTATTTATATGTGTCTTTATTGCGATACCCACTATAACTCGAAAATAGAAACCTTAGAAAATTGGTTTAGTGTCAAAATGTTTGTTTTTCTAAATAGAAGAACTGATTAGACTTTGGAGTTTAGACTTTCTAGCATTCAAACTTCCTAATGCAAAAATGCAAAAAATCAGAAAAAAATTGATATCCCATATGGGCTTGAAAGATTGAAGCAATGGGCATAAATATGACATATTATTTTGTATTCATCCTAAGGAGCACCTTTATGCTAAGATTTTAGTTCAAACCAATCATCAAAATAAATAAATAAATAAATAAAAATGTTAAATCACCGAAATTCACAGAGAGTGCACCGACACTTCAAAAATTCTCACTTGGTCCTCCAATTTTTTCAGTCAGCACGATCAGCAAGGGAAGCTTTTTTGTAATAAATTTTAAATTAAAGTTTTTGATATTTAAATATTATATTCTGCTGATTTACACTTCTTTGTAAATACCAGCTTGATTTAAACTAATGTGTATTTCAATTTTTCACTTATCATTCTTCAGACATAAAAATCATTCACAATTGTTAATGTTTTTGTATCTCAGATGCTTATGAATGTCAAAAAATGACCTAAACATTATTTATATTATACAGGATGGGCCATAAAGATCTACCACATTTTGAAGAGGTATAAAAAAATGAAAAAAAATTAACTAGAAAAAAACTGAATATATTTTTGGAAAGAAAATAAAATATTTTTTTTTTTAAATCCTTTTTAAACATCAGAAAAAAAGGGGGAGGGGTCAAAAATGAAAATTCTAGTCCTTTCGACCAAACTCAACCAAATTTTGTATACATAATCTGTGGACCTCCAGAAGGCTAGAAATGCAAAAATAACCAAATTTTGCATACATAGTTTGGTCGAAAGGGCTAGAATTTTCATTTTGGACCCCCCTTTTTTTCTCTGATAATGCTTAAAACACATTAAAAAAAAATATTTTATGTTCTTTTCAAAAATATATTCAGATTTTTTTCTAGTTAAATTTTTTCATTTTTTTATACCTCTTCAAAATATGGTAGAACTTTAAGCCCTGTATATACATAAAATTGAATTCTTTTATTCAATCCTACCATTACTTCACTTCCAGAAATTTCCAATTTAATATAAAAATAAATATAATTGAACAAATATGGTATATGTCTAAGAGAATAATGTGATTCAGTCCAGGAAGGTAACGTAAGTTTACGGCCACCCTGACCTAGGTCTTAGGTGTGTATTTTTATATTAAATATTTATTTTTAAAAATAAAATAACAATAAAAAATAGACTGCAAATTAGATAACAGAATTAATTTTTAGATAATAGTAAGTCTAACTATCAGAAAAAATAATTACCTTTTTCTAAAAAAAGTCAAAGTTACTTCAAGGTGTTTTGCTTGACTCCAAGTCATACTACAGGGATAAGGAAAAAAGAAAGGGAAAGGAAGAGTTTTATCCTTTTTCAGATAAGGAATATAATCAAAAAGGACTCGAGAGACAGCCGGATTCTTTTATCTCGTCGACAATTTTAACGATGTAACTGTAATCCTGCTCGGTTGTCATCGTGAAAAACACAAACCATGTCTTGGGTGACAAGAAAAGAACCAACTCATATTACCACCATTAAGATGGTGTCTCTCTTTTGTGACCATCCCGTCGAGCAAGAACCTTTGATTAAAAATTTTAACTTGAATAGAAGTTTTTAGTTGAGCGGAGTTAACATTTTTGTTATCTTATTGTTTCCTTCGCAAATAGTTCTTTTTTTTTTAAAATATCGTTCTATTAGTCCCAGAGGAGGCATTCAAATGGGCCTTGAAACAAAACGAAAGTAAATGACGAACAACTTATTATTCTATTTTAATTAATAAGTTTTAGTAACGTGACCTCCAATTTTTAATTAATATGGATTTGTAGACATAAATAAATAATACAGTAACGTGATATAATAGCCAAGTTTTACCAAAATAGTACCTATATAAGTAATATATATAGGTAGTCGGTTTCTTGCAGGAAGATACTCGGAGAATCCCTCTTTAAGCCGCACACCTCAAGGAAATATTCATTTTTTAATTAGAAAGCTAATTTTGCTTGAAATAAATTTTGCTATAAAATTTATATTTTCATTCCAAGAAAGGTTATATTTAATTTTGCAAAAGGAATATATGAGTATTGTATTTTTCTGCCTCTAATACTATGTACATTCTCTTTATCCATATCTTATGTGGTTTGGGAATTTTTACTTTCACTTTCTTTCAAGCAAGGTTCAATTTTTAAAGTCTACTTTCTCCAAAATTGTAAAAGTTAATTTCCTCAGGCAACAGTTTAGAAAAATAAATTACCCAAAAATTCAATGAGGTGTATGTGTGTGAGTGTCCGTGCACTGATAGAACTCAGCATCGTAACTCACAGGCCAACAAAATTTGAAATTTAAGTTAGGATAAAACAATCCACTTCCTTGCTTAATAACCAAGAAGCTGTGAGATGAAAAGTTTTACTCGAAAAGAAACTATTCTTAATTAATTCTATTATTAAAGCCATACCCATTTGTACTTGGTTAGAGACGAATCTCGTTTCACAGAGATTATTATCAATTTTATTTCTTTAATGATTCTCAATATAAATATAGCCCTATATGTAGTATATTTTCTATTTATTTTATTTAAGTAATATTAAGTATTTTTTATTTTATATACTCAGAAAGTAGGTATATCACCTTTCTTCTTTTAATGAGAACTTAATGGCTTAGGTCAAATTAAAGATGATTTAAGTGTTTCTACAATCCTGCCTCATCCCTGATACAAGTCCTCATTATTATTTTTGATTTTTTTTTTTTAAAAGATACATTCTGAAAAAAATAAAAATTTTCAAACTTTAATTATTAAACATAGGAAGTCGGATGGGGAGCTTGCGCTTGAAGCCGAAAATATATGTAATTTTTAATATATAGATATGTTTATTGTAAAAATATTTTAGAGTGCTTAATAAAATATTTATTTTAAAGATACTCAAAAGAGTAAAATTTATATATATACCTACATCCAGTGGTCTTCAAACTGTCAACTCACGAAAATCTTTTAGAAATATAAAAAATAAATAAAATATGTGCCTAAAAAGTATCATAATTTCTGTGATTTATATTTTTATTTCGTTTGAAACACTGTGAACTGACTGATTTAAAAGAATAAAATTAGTAGTGTGATTTCAAAGAAGAGGAGGTTGTAAGAGAAAGTCGCTTGTAGAATCAGTTAATTATTAATGGGTGCCCTAGTAGCACAATGTTTCAAACTATGTAATATAGTAATATAGGGGGCTATATAGATTCTCGAAATCTATATAGCCACTATATAGTTACTATATAGTTTGAAACATTGTGCTACCAAGGTGGGTTTGATTCAGGGAAGAGGCAAATATAAGAATTTCCAAAAAAAATTTCATCATACTATTCGAGTTGATAATGTTGACGAAGATTTGTTGGAAATTTTTGAAGAAGGATATCGTTAAAGATCAAAAAAGTCGATGGAAAGCAATATAAAATTCATATATTGTACATAACCCCTCGGATTTAATCGTTAAATACCTGTCCTGCTTTTCTTTTGAAATTTTATCTCTGATAGTATCGGAATTTGTCTTTTATTCTATTAATTATATTGATATTCGATTTCTGAAATTTAAAAAAAATTATAACTCACAAAATATTATAATTGACTAAAAAGTTTTACTAGTATCTACATATTCTATGTCAGATTGGTTACACCTCGGAGGGCAAGATAAATGCCCGAACTTTATTTTTGGCTTTCGGGTTCAATTCCTGAAAGGATGAAACAACATAATAAACATAGGGATAATAAAAATAAGCTGACGTGTTCTGATGGGGCCATCCACTTGACTTTACCATACAACCTGGCCACTAAAATTATTTATAATCATGTAGGGGGAGTTAGTTTTCGCATTTTTATACTTCTGGGGTCCCACTGATTATGTATTCAAAATTTGGTTGAGTTTGGTAAATGGCCAAGATTTTCATTTTTTGACCCCCCCCCCCCCTCCCCCTCTGATGTTGCCATCCATTTTGACTTTACCATACAACCTGGCCTCTCACATATATTTAATATTTAATAAAATTATTTATAATCATGTAAGGGGGGGGGGGGATTTAGTTTTTGAATTTTTAGATTACTGTGCCCCACTGATTATGTATACAGAATTTGGTTGAGTTTGGAACAAGAGCCTATATTTTCATTTTTTGACCCCCCCCCCCCCCCAACCATTTTTGCTGGTTAGTTTTTCCATTTTTAGACTTCTGGGGTCGCACCGATTATGTATACAAAATTTGGTTGAGTTTGGTACAAGAGCCTATATTTTCATTTTTTGACCTTACACCCCCCCTCCCCCCACAAATTTTGGGCGGTTAGTTTTTTCATTTTTAGACTTCTGGGGGTCCACTGATTATATACACAAAATTTGGTTGAGTTTGCTCAAACTGCCTAGATTTTTAATTTTTAACCCCTTCTACCCTCCTTAATTTTGGGTCAATATGCACCAAAAACTAATCAGCTCTTAATCTCACTGGACCAAAACTACTTGTGAAATTTGGTTTTGATATTCACACTAGTTTTTGAGCTAGCTCGTCCACAAAAATTTGGTAACGCACAGACAACCAGACAACCAGACAGACTAACAGACATTTTGACAAAACAATTATTATCCCGAAAAATATATATCTCGTCCACAAAAATTTGGTAACGCTCAGACAACCAGACAACCAGACAACCAGACAGACTAACAGACATTTTGACAAAACAATTATTATCTCGAAAAATATAATTTTTCGATGTTCACTTATTAGAGCTTTTTTTTGTAGAGCGAAATGCCATGGTTTCGCTTAATTTTTTTTAATCAAAATAGTTTCAGCCGTTTTTGAGATATTTCGAAAAAAGAAGGAAAAAACACTTTTTTCATGCACGATTACAATACTTGACCATACCCTGTATGGTAAAGTAAAAATCATCCATAACAACTGAAATAGTAGATGATCACTTTCTTCAATCTTTACTATTATTAGTAGTTGTCTATTATAATAAAATCTAAGTTGCTGATTAAGTTGAATTAATAATAAATGTATGACAATGGTAATGATCAATTTTTATTTTTGAAAAAAATTATTTTGTCTACATTCCTAAAAATCTTCAATTAAATGACATAAATTGTTTTCTTTGTTTATATTTTCCTATCGACTATAAATGATTACTTCGTCGTGCTCTAAAAAATATCAAGATTCCGAGCGTAGTTTGCAACAAAATGTATTTGTCATTCTAATTATCTACTCGAGAAGTTCGAGTTTCTCATCCCATGGCAATCCTTAACCGCCCACCCATCCACCCTCGAATCTTCCCTCTGCGCTTCTCTTTTAAAAACAAAGCGAGACGAGAATAAACCACGCACCAATGACCCTCCCCGTCCATGAAACAAATGATGACAATTTTTTCCATAAAACTTATTATTATTTTTTAATGAGAAAAAAATTAAAATTTTCAAGTTGAAAGCTTTCAATAATAATTTTAAATGGAATTATTTATTCAGCGCTCTTACCATAAATATCTACTATGTAAATTAAAAATGACTAAATTAACACTTTTATAAAAAATATGATCTTATTAAAAAAAATGCCACAAACTGAAATCCAATTTTTTTAAATTAAAATAAGTAGGTTATAATGAAAGGCAGTCCATAAATTATTTAATTTTATTCAATTTCCGACGTTTTGGAGACTTTTTCTCTCCTTCTTCAGGGCATTGAATATTTATTGCTATCACTGAAAGGAGAGAAAAATGGGAACCGAGTTATACTCACTCCTCAATAGCTATTCAATGCCCTCAAAAAGGAGAGAAAAAAGTCTCCGAAACGTCGCAAATTGAATAAAATTAAGTAATTTATGTACTGACTTTCATTATAACCTATTTATTTCCATTACCGGACGGACGTCTTTCTAAGAAAATAAATAAAATTAAATACTACATCAATTAAATTTAAATTCGACAAGGTTCGTTCTAGTGTCTTTTCAAAACAATAATATAAAATATAATATTAGATTTTAACATTTTGCATTAAGAGCTTACTGTTCTTGTGTGACTAAAATTCCAGACACACAGACAGAAATAAATCATGGTTGAAAATTATTTTTCTTTTACATAAATAAGGACATAGAGGCTGTGGGTCAGTGGGTAGAGTGTTGGGTCGCTGACTCGGAGATCGCTAGTTCGATACCGAGTCTCGGCAGATAGATATTTGCAATCGCCTCCTCTTGGAAAGTAATGGCAACCTACCAAGTGTATAATTGCCAAGTGACCTCTCCAAATTAGCCGTCCGGAACCTGCGTTAAAAAGTAGGTCCTGTATATCTGTGTAAAACAACTAAACACACTCAGCACAGGTATATGTGGAGAGGCGCCGACACCCGTTTCGGGTATGGCACTCGAAGAAGAAGAAATAAGGACATATAGGCAAAATAAATTTAAAATTTCGGGCGTACCGAGTAATTTTTTATTTTATTTATAGAACCTCTAATACCCGATATCACCAACCATAGAAGTTTACCTTAAAAGTTGTTTTGAGGTTAATTTAAGTGCTACCTTAGTTTAAGTTTGATTGGTGAAATCGGGCGTAAAAGAATTAGTTGTAATCATAAGTTGGTGTCAAATATAATTCATATATATATATATATATATATAAGGGGTGCCTCCCCTAGCTTCATGACTCGGCCTTTTTAGGCAAAAGTCTCTCACGAACTCGCATTCACCAGACGAAAACTACTCCGTATGCAGGCTGAATGACTGCTTACCGGGCGGCCTGAAACATCAAATTCTTTCCATATTTTTTTTTTTAATTTTCAATCATTATTTTTATCTTGCTGTTTCTGGATTCCGACTCCCAAGATAGCACAAGGACCGGTCATAAAATGTTTGTATTTATACAACAAAGAACTGATTAATTTAAGGTCTATTGTAACTTAAGAGCTTTTAGATGGAAAATTAGAAAATTAGAAAAAAATTATAGGTATAAAGTTCATTCTGGGGCCAAAATGTTTGAATTTCTAAAAAAATTTATATTTAAATTTAATATTAGATTTCGGGATTTCTAAAACTTCAAGTTCGAAAATAAAGAAAAAAACATTGTCATATAATGAGGGAGCTATCGAATGATTATTAGCTAGTTATCTGCAATTAAACACGCATGTTTGTTTTATTAACAACACCACGAACCAAGTTTCAGTTTTCTAGCTCAAACTATTCGCTGACAAAAATTTGGTAAGACACCACAATTTTGCAGACAGTGTAACGAGTTTAGAAAACTTTTTTCAAAACTGGGAATAGTATGCTCAAAAATTAGTGGTTTGGCAATTTCAAAAGAATAAAGCATACTAGAAAAATGCCTTAAAAATAAATTATTTATTTCAGAAAAAATGACTAACAAGAGCAAGAGACCAATTTTCAATACAGAATGCATTTTATACGAAAAAATTTTAATGTTATGAAATATTTTCAATTTTCTATATCATCGGTAGATTGAAACTTTTCTGCCCTTTTGGAATATCTGTATATCAAATATATATTTCAAGATTGAAATATTTTATCGTGGCAAAAAAGCATTGCACATAAACAAAAGGATTTTTATTATTCTAAAGAAAAAAAAACTTTCTCGTGATCAGAATATTTGAAAGCGATTGATCTTAACTTTGACATAGGCGGGTAAAGAATTTGACGAAAAGAAAAAAAAGAGAGTAAAGTGGGCTTTAGAATAAGAATATTCAATCAAAATGTAATTCCATTCCTTTTTGTTTTTTAACAAATTTAACTCTTTTTTTAACTTTCATTCGCAATCGCCTATCCAATGCGTACTAAATTCGTTTTATAGTCTAAGAGCCATTGGAATGAGGGGCTGTTGAGGCAACTTGGTCTCCAATGTTGATTTGAATTTATTCACGGGGATGTCAAAGAAAGAAGCTCTAAAAAGACGCGTAAAAACATAAAACATTTTAATCCGAGAGGGCTCGATTACAGGAGTTTAGGGACCAATTGGAAATCAAAGATATCCTCAAGAATCACTTTAACTCGGATTGAATTATTATTCATAAGATCAAAGAAAATTAAAAATAAAAAATCATCATAAAGATTTTTTAAAGCGACATTTGAAAATTATTATGATTATATTATTATTATTATTATAAATTTATTATGAGTTTATCAGCATCATTGATTTTCTTCTTCACTGGTATAATGAGAACCCTATTGATAAATTTATCTTAAAATATTACTTAGGGAACGGGATAGTCAGGGATTATTATATCCGTGACACTTTTAAAAAAAATATACAAGAAATTGGGGTTTTATAGAACAATCACAATTAATTCGACAAAAACTTGTCAGGGCTTGTCTTTTAGATCTTTGCACGTTCTTACAAGTCAATAGATTATGAATAGTCAAGGAGTATTATATCAGTGGCCCTTTTAAAATATAAATTATCATTCTTCATATCCTTCTTTAATCCCATTCGATTTAAGCCAGGGCTGGCCAACCCGAGGCCCAATATTAAGTCATAAAAATTCCTTAAAACATTGAAATTTATATGTAGAAACTGGAAAACACACAACAATTTGGCCTATTAATTTTTTTTCTCTAAAATAAGAAATCTGAAAATCTACTGTGATGTTTTCGAAAAATAAAAGTGCTAATTTTAAACTTTGAATCTGGAACCAGATTTAAAGATTTCCGAAAAAATAATGGTCATTTTGGTCTATTTTCGACTCCATTTTCATTAGAAATAAATTTTATACTTGCAAACTTTCTGATTGAATGTTCTAGAACATCAATTAGATACCGATCTAAAAGAAAAATTGAATATTGTCTCTTTATTATAATTTTATTTTAATTATCTAGCCAAGAAAAAATATAAACAAATATTAATATATAATTTATTTATTTATTTTTCGAGGATCTTAATTCTCTTTTAGAATA